>JXCR01031021.1:51782-68357 GCA_002079205.1 Phalaenopsis hybrid cultivar | reverse complement strand
TCTTTATGTGTGGCCAATTTTATTATATATTGTTTTTATTTTGCCCAAAGTTCATGTGTTCTATTTATCTTTCATAACATACTTCTGTTTTCATTACTAAAGTTTATTCATTTAATTTTTAATAATTTTGTAGTATGGATGAAGAAGATATCCACCACATACGCACAGTCGCGTTTACCTTGACCTTATTGTATTATTACTATCTCAAATACATTGACCGAAACCCATGTATGACTTCAACTCAAGTAGGAGACAAATGGGTTGGTGAGTTATTACGGGGCCATCCAACACGGTTCTTTAATATGTTCCGTATGACACAAGAAATATTTCATGATCTCCTAGATGAACTTCGGATCAATCATGGCTTTCATGGCTCTGCCAGAACAACCCCAAGGGAAGTGCTTGGAATAACTGTATATATCTTAGCTCAAAATGAATCAATTAGAGGTGCTATGGAGCGTTTCCAACATTCATCTGAAACCATTAGCCGATATTTCTCAGTCGGTTTGAACTCTCTTTTTAGTTTGGCCCAGAAGGTAATAAAGCCTGAGGATCTAACGTTCAATTCACTTCCTTTACAAATTGCAAATGACCCCCGGTACATGCCATTGTTCAAGGTCTGTCTTTTACCATTACACTCATCTTTCTACTTCTATTACATTACAGTTTTAAAAAAATTATATTTGTAACTCTAGGATTGCATTGGAGCTATTGATGGAATNGAAACAGAATCAAGAAATTGATTGGTAAATCCAGAAATTCAATTAGAAAGAAGGGTCCAGCGTCTCACCTTCCCAAAAAAATAGGATCTATAGGTCATATCAACCAGAAATATTTGCAGAGCTGCGTACGTCGGTAGATTATTGAAGGGTTATATCCACATTATTCCCCATGTAATATTTCTGTAACCTACCTGTAACATATCTATAATTTACAAATATATGAAACCAAAAGCTTGGAACTTACTGATTACAGAGAGGGAGGGAAGAGTGCTTTTATTTTGGATTTTTTGTTTTATTTTAGTTATAAATATTTACGTAACTTTCTTTCTTTTACTGAATTCGCGGTAGAATCTTTCAGACGAGGCCTAATAAGCCTTCATTTAAGGAGGCCTTGAAATCTCATTCGGTTGAAACAAAATATTGAGTTTTGTAAAATTTTCTATTTGATGAAATAAGAGAGAAGAATATCTTTTAAATTTTTATTGTTAGAAGAGTAAATTTTTGCCATTTTTGATAGCTGTTCGTCTTCTCCTGTTTGATGAACTCAGGGTCTATTTGGGGCAGCTGCAGCTTATTGAATAATATGCTGATAAGCTGATTAAAAATAATATGCTGATAAGCTAGGTGCGATGACTATTACAAATTTTAATTTTTTTGAAAAAGTCAGACCGCAGTCAGAAAACTGTCACCGTACATAGACAAGTGCGGTGTGAAAATGCTGTTTTCAGCGTTTTGAAAACACATAAATTGCCAAAATGTAATTTACACAAACAAGTCAGGTGCATTTTCAAAATGCCACCGCCAAATAAGCTGACGCTCAATTTTTAAAAAAATAATAATGAACATTGCCGCACTTGATGAACAGTGGCGCTGTTTAATGCAATGTTGAAGATTTTAGTGGNAGAGCGTTCGGAGTGTGGAAGAAGAAGTGGGTCATATTACGGGATATGCCGTCCTACCCTTTTCCAAAACAAATACAAATAGTTGTTGGTACAATGACGCTACATATTACGGGATATGCTGCTACATCATAAAGTTAACATTATCATATTTTTACTTAACATTTTAACAAGTTATTTTTTCTTTTTTATGAGCTCTTATTATACTTTGTAGTAGTATGTGCTAGTACATTTGACTTTTGTATGTGTAACATATTCGTTTGATGTGATCGAATATGTTTTAGTTATATAAATATAAATCAACTTTTTGGTATTTTCTTCTCTGAACAGTGATCTTTAATTTTGTTGAGAAAAGAACAGATTCTGCTGCACAAATTATTCATTTAATTAAAAAATTTTTCCAAATAAACTGTTTATAAAACGCACTAACCGAACAGCTAAATTGTTTATTCAGAACAGGGGCAGAATGTACAATTTTGCAGAATCAACTATTTTCCATAAGCGCCAACCAAACAGCCAGACAGCTANTGAACAGTGATCTTTAATTTTGTTGAGAAAAGAACAGATTCTGCTGCACAAATTATTCATTTAATTAAAAAAATTTTCCAAATAAACTGTTTATAAAACGCACTAACCGGACAGCTAAATTGTTTATTCAGAACAAGGGCAGAATGTACAATTTTGCAGAATCAACTATTTTCCATAAGCGCCAACCAAACAACCAGACAGCTTATCTGGATCACCTGCTCATCAGCAGATTATCAGGATAAGCTGCTTATCAGCAGAAGCTGGATAAGCTGCAGCTGCCTCAAACAGACCCTTAAGAGGGAAGAAGAGATAAATAAGAGGAGGTAAGATCGAGATTTCTTACCAAAGTCTGAGCAAGCTGCCTTTGGCGGAGGCAGAGTGGAGCAAGCTTTCCTTGGCGGAGGCGGCAAAGCGGAGATTTGGCGGAGGCAGAGCGGGTCTTCGGCGGAGCAGAGGAAGTCCGGAGCTTCGGCGGCGAAAGAGCGGTGCTTCGGCGGAGGCAGAGTGAAGCTGGAGGCGGAGGCGAGCGGATCTGGAGTGCGAATATGTTTTTAGGGCAAGAGGAGGGTAGGCGCGTAAAATATGCCCCAATCGCACGTTCGAAATGCTGATCGAGGGTCGATACCCGCGATCGGTTTTTCTCCAAATCGCAAACGCGATTATAAAATAAGCTGCGCAAACGCGCAAAACAAACGGTGCGGCGGCATTTTCAAAAACACCGCCGCACTTATAAGTTGCCCCAAACGGGCCCTTAAGCTTGAGCTCAATAAAACTATTTTAAGCAAAATATTAAAAGTGGCTCAAGCCTCTTAAGCAAACTTATAACTGCTACTACTTCTCACTGTAAATATCACGGTTTTACGTGGCATGTATGTAAAAACCCCATTAAAAATAAAACTGAAAATGCATACCGCTTGAGCAAACTTATAACCCTCTCGCAGGGCTTTTGGACTACGTCGCATATGAAGTNTTGAAACACTGATCGCGGGTATCGACCCGCTATCAGCTTTTCTCCAAATCTAAAACGGGCTTATTTTATAAGCTGCGCAAACGCGCAAAACAAACGGTGCGGCGGCATTTTCAAAAACGCCGCCGCACTTATAAGCTGCCCCAAATGGGCCCTTAAGCTTGAGCTCAACAAAACTATTTTAAGCAAAATATTAAAAGTGGCTCAAGCCTCTTAAGCAAACTTATAACTGCGACTACTTCTCACTGTAAATATCACGGTTTTACGTGGCATGTATGTAAAAACCCCATTAAAAATAAAACTGAAAAATGCATACCTCTTGAGCAAATTTATAACCCTCACAGGGCTTTTGGAGTACGTCGCATATGAAGCGAGCTAAACTGAACCGCATGTCAAGCCGACTTGGATTTGTCGTTGGCAATCGATATTCGTCTCTCTGCAGAACAAACCATCTCCTTAAAAGACCTTCAATCAAAACCCAAAGTCCAAAATTTACCAAATCAAATCCCCTCAGGATTCAAATTTAAACCGAATCTTAATTCGCAGAAGATCGGCAGAAACAGAATCAAGAAATTGATTGGTAAATCCAGAAATTCAATTAGAAAGAAGGGTCCAGCGTCTCACCTTCGCAAAAAGATAGGATCTATAGGCCATATCAACTAGAAATATTTGCAGAGCTGCGTACGTCGGTAGGTTATTGAAGGGTTATATCCGCGTTATTCCCCATGTAATATTTCTGTAATCTACCTGTAACATATCTATAATTTACAAATATATGAAACCAAAAGCTTGGAACTTACTGATTACAGAGAGGGAGGGAAGAGTGTTTTTATTTTGGATTTTTTGTTTTATTTTAGTTATAAGTATTTACGTAACTTTCTTTCTTTTACTGAATTCGCGGTAGAATCTTTCAGACGAGGCCTAATGAGCCTTCATTTAAGGAGGCCTTGAAATCTCATTCGGTTGAAACAAAATATTGAGTTTTGTTTAATTTTTTATTTGATGAAATAAGAGAGAAGAATATCTTTTAAATTTTTATTGTTAGAAGAGTAAAATTTCGTCATTTCTGATAGCTGTCCGTCTTCTCTTGTTTGATGAACTCATGGTGTGATTGGGGCAGCTGCAGCTTATTGAATAATCTGCTGATAAGTTGATTAAAAATAATATGTTGATAAGCTAGGTGCAGTAGCTAGTACAAATTTTATTTTTTTTGGAAAAGCCAGACCGCAATCAGAAAACTGCCACTGTACCTAGACAAGTGCGGTGTGAAAATGTTGTTTTCAGCGTTTTGAAAATGCATAAATTGCCAAAACGTAATTTACACAAACAAGTCAAATACGTTTTCAAAATGCCACCGCCAAATAAACTGCCTGAAACAGACGCTCAATTTTTAAAAAAATAATAATGAACATTGCCGCATTTGATGAACAGTGGCACTGTTTAATGCAATGTTGAAGATTTTAGTGACATGCATGTGAATATAAAGTTTGAAGTATAAGACATGTAAATAATTAGCAATTGTGTGGTATCGGTAAACATGAATAAAAACAGAGCCAATTCAAATGAATCAAAACAGAATATAGAATCATATCAATTGTAATGTAAAACATGACAATAATTCAAAAGCTGAAAAAAAGGACAAAACTCAGGATGGCCTGCATGTAAAAAAATAAAGAAAGTAAAGTGTCAATACAGTCCCCAGCCATTTACATAGGGATTTTTTACCCTCAGAATTTGCAAAAGTATCAAAGTAGTCATCAAAATCTTTAAATTCGGGCCGGAATATTCCTCATGAAGTACTGTANGGACAAAACTCAGGATGGCCTGCATGTAAAAAAATAAAGAAAGTAAAGTGTCAATACAGTCCCCAGCCATTTCCATAGGGGTTTTTTACCCTCAGAATTTGCAAAAGTATCAAAGTAGTCATCAAAATCTTTAAATTCGGGCTGGAATATTCCTCATGAAGTACTGTTAGATCTAAAATTTAAAATAGTCACAAACTATTTTGACATTTATATAAACTTTAAAACTAAATTTGCCACTCGTCATTAAAAAAAAAGAAAAATTGGATCATAGATCCATAAAATGATGCAAGATAACAAAGACAACAGTTCTTTGTTAGTATTTCTTCTCAGCTTTGGAAGCTTCTTTAATCTTATCAGCATAAGCGTTGACCGATCGAGGCACAAGTGGTACCGATCAATCTGGGAAGGCAGATAGAGGCATAAGTGATGTCGACAACCGACCGTTGCACAAGTTATGTCCAATCGGTTCGCGACGATTGATTGAGGCACAAGTGGGGTCAATCGGTTTGTGACGAGCGATCGTGACACAACTGGCNATGTCGACAACCGACCGTTGCACAAGTTATGTCCAATCGGTTCGCGACGATTGATTGAGGCACAAGTGGGGTTAATCGGTCTGTGACGAGCGATCGTGGCACAACTGGTGCGAGTGCAGGTTCATACATGCAAAGCACACATGATACAGTTCAAGGTAAGCAAACATGATCGATAGCGAACCATGCTCGTGCTAACATCTTTGCTTAGGAACATAGGGCTTGGCGTTTGGATATGCGACATCGCCGCCTCCTGCTTTGACGAGGTATGTGGGAAGTTTCTCCCCTAAATTTTCGGAGAGGAAATCACCACATTGTCTCAAAATAGACTAGCTACAAAGCTTTTAATCATTTTGCAAGCCACTCAAGACTTTGCAAAGTGAGCTAGCTACAAAGTTTTTCGCACATTGCAATGTCCAACCTCCCAAATTCTCCAAGGAAAATTGGGGAATCCAAAGCAATAAAAGGAAGAGACTCCAACCCATTAGAACTTGTGCTAGGACTCTCAACGAAGGGATTCCCTTGGCTTTACAAAGGGTATTTGACCACACATGAAATCCTATCATAAGGCTTTCTAGAAAAGCGATGATCCATCACATACACACGTGATCATGTCGGCCAATGCCAGCCAGAGCACACACCCCATGTGCGCGATCGAATACACACGCCTAGCACAACTAAGGCCTAGGGCAGGANCCTATCATAAGGCTTTCTAGAAAAGCGATGATCCATCACATACACACGTGATCATGTCGGCCAATGCCAGCCGGAGCACACACCCCATGTGCGCGATCGAATCCACACGCCTAGCACAACTAAGGCCTAGGGCAGGCTAAGAAAGGAAATTCCGGGGGGGGGGAGTCTTAGCACTGTGTGGTTTGCTCAACGTCCATCAGAGTTTGGGAAGAAGCTTACCTCGCCGGAGAGGTTGCCGGAATTCGCTGTAGTTGCCTTCCCCGAGCTAGGATGACGCTTTCCTAGCCGTGCTCCTCGGAAGCTTCGCTGGAGAGGATGAAGAATAGCCCAGAAGAGGAAGAGGATTGGCAATGATCAACCTCTAGCTTTCTCCTTAAAAAAAAACTCTCAAGACTCCAAGCACTCAAGTAGAAGAAGAGATAGAGGAAGGAGGAGTAAAACCCANAGAAGAGGAAGAGGATTGGCAATGATCAACCTCTAGCTTTCTCCTTAAAAAAAAACTCTCAAGACTCCAAGCCCTCAAGTAGAAGAAGAGATAGAGGAAGGAGGAGTAAAACCCTAATTCTCTAAGAAAGATGCCCTCTCCACTCCCAAAAAAGCTCTCCCCAACTCTCCTTGGGCTCCCATATATATATAGTCTAAAATTTTCCCCAAAATATATAGATTTGTCACTAATAATTTTTTTTTATACTTTCCTAATTGGGTGCACAATCAATTTCAAGTGTTAAAGTGGTTATTTGACTACATTTTATTTTATAAAAAATATATATATATTTGTTGATAGAAATTTTAGTCATTTTTTTAAGAAAACCAATAAATTTTATTAATCTTGAATATTTTTAAAAAATNTGGGTGCACAATCAATTTCAAGTGTTAAAGTGGTTATTTGACTACATTTTATTTTATAAAAAATATATATATTTGTTGATAGAAATTTTAGTCTTTTTTTTTTTTTAAGAAAACCAATAAATTTTATTAATCTTGAATATTTTTAAAAAACAAAATTTATCATCAGCTACCATCAGTACCATCACAAGCAACCTGTCACGGACAAATAGTCCCACATCGGCTAGGTGTAGGGCCGAAAAACAGTATTTAAGTCCTGGGCTGCCCACCTCTCTAAAGGANAAAAAAAAAAAAAAAAAAAAAAAAAAAAAAGCAATCAGAAAGGCCCAAAATTAAACATAAATAATAATAATAAAAATAAGTATACTTCCTTCACCTATCCTTTAAACGCTTTAAACATAAATAATAATAAAAAAAATAAGTATACTTCCTTCACCTATCCTTTAAACGCTTCGTTTGAGGAGACGGTGAAGCCTTATTTAGCCTAACCGAATCGCATGGAGACGAATGTCTTCGAAAGTTCTTCCATAAAAATGATAAATTTTTGCCATTCCAGATTGTCACTCNTTCGTTTGAGGAGACGGTGAAGCCTTATTTAGCCTAACCGAATCGCATGGAGACGAATGTCTTCGAAAGTTCCTCCATAAAAATGATAAATTTTTGTCATTCCAGATTGTCACTGCTCTCAACAAGTTCGACAAACACAATTGTTATAAAATGTAGCAGCTGCATCAAACGAAGCAGCCTAAGTTGCATAATTCTTCCAAAGGTTAAGAAAGTGCTGCAGACGACTCAATGCGTCAGCGATATCTCCTGAAGGTTCCTCTCCGGCAGCTTTCAAATCTCGCATCGCCAAGTCATAGGCCTATTGAAAAAAAAAACATTTTTATTTAGATTTATTGTCAAGTCTTTTATTTATGCGCTGAAAATAAAATAGATATTTAATGAAATAAATAAACTATTTAAATATTATAATTCAATTTAATCAACATATTAGAATTTGTTTTCAGATGAGAATGATACAAAACTTATACGATTATTTATTTATTGCACATATTTTACTATAAATTATAGAGAAATTTACATACATACCATACCACAATTATTTATTTATATATTTAACGCCCAATTCAACTATTGAATTGTTTTCTTTGTTTTTTAGTATACTGAAATAAAAATTTAGATAGTTTTGATGTAATTCTTAAATTTTATGTTTAAATGCCGCATCAACGTTTGCACAAAGAGTCTACTTGAGACAGTTGCAGTTGTTTGAGCAACTGTAAAACTGTTGTAAAAGAAACTGCTATTAAAAAATTTATTATTACAATTATTTGTTCAAAAAGTTAGACCACAGGATTTTGGCATTCCAGGTCAGCTTACAAAATGCGGCTTGGCACTGCAGTTATGAAAATAAAAGCAAAAAATAATTTTCTCCAACGTCAAAGAGGGCAGTGTGGTAGCACACGACCAGTACACCGCTACCTTAAACATACCATTCAAGTAGATTTATTTGATGGCTTATTCGTTACAATTTTTTGGGATGGTATTAAATTTGGCAAATTGATAAGCTAGCAATTTATTTTGATGTTTTACATCGATAACGTGAACGTTTCTCAAAATGATCCAATAACCTAGAAGGTATGAAGTACAATGGAAGGCCACTGAAGAAAGACCAAAGATACCACTAATTTGAAAAGATATAGTCACATGAACCTGAGGTGAAGGTCGACTGTGTATAGACCGCTCGAATCAAGGACGACCGCCAACTAAGTCAAGAGAACGAGAAAAAGAATGGCAGGAGTTCGAGACGTCACAGTAGAGCAACACATTAAAGCACTCAAACTAATCATCACGAAAAGCCCAGCGAAGGCATCGACCTGCCTATCGGTAAATATGATCTGAAGAAAGAATCCAATGTTACGTATGGCTCATATACTAGAATTTGGAGTCTCTTGGAATTGAAGAGGTGTCTCTTGGAATTTAGTGGGTTGGGGGGAGCGAGGGCGAGTTAGTAATTTTATCTGCGGGTGTTTTATCAATATATATGATGTGTAACCTTATGAGTATGTACTGAATTTATCTGAAAACGTGAAATTTGCCGCTCTGCTCCCGAGGACATAGACATCTTTGTCGAACCTCATTAAATCTCTGTGTTCTTATGGATTTGTGTCGATATCTATTTTATTTCGCCCTAAATTTCTCAACAATTGGTATTAGAGCGAGGTTCTAGGGCAGGAAAGAAAACTTTAGCGGCACATGAATTAAGAAGAACAATTTGGGGATTTGATAGGAGATGTTCAGACGGTTTTGCGGCAGTTCCTCAGTTAGGCAAAGGATTTCAAAGGGTTCGCGACAGAGGCGATCAGATCTGCAGAGGATTCTACCATAGGCGATTGGTTCGCGCTTCTTTTTGCAGGCGAGGCTTCGAGCGNCTTTCAAATCTCGCATCGCCAAGTCATAGGCCTATTGAAAAAAAAAACATTTTTATTTAGATTTATTGTCAAATCTTTTATTTATGCGCTGAAAATAAAATAGATATTTAATGAAATAAATAATCTATTTAAATATTATAATTCAATTTAATCAACATATTAGAATTTGTTTTCAGATGAGAATGATACAAAACTTATACGATTATTTATTTATTGCACATATTTTACTATAAATTATAGAGAAATTTACATACATACCATACCACACAATTATTTATTTATATATTTAACGACCAATTCAACTATTGAATTGTTTTCTTTGATTTTTAGTTTACTGAAATAAAAATTAAGATAGTTTTGATGTAATTCTTAAATTTTATGTTTAAATGCCGCATCAACGTTTGCACAAAGGGTCTACTTGAGACAGTTGCAGTTGTTTGAGCAATTAGAAAACTGTTGTAAGAGAAACTGCTATAAAAAAATTTACAGTGATTATTACAATTGTTTATTCAAAAAGTTAGAACAAAGGATTTTGGTAGTCACAACACTTTTCGAGGTCAGCTTACAAAATGTGGCTTCGCACCTCAGTTATAAAAATAAAAGCAAAAAATAATTTTCTCCAATGTAAAAAATGACAGTGTGGTAGCACACGACCACTACACCGCTACCTTAAACACACCATTCAAGTGGATTTATTTGATGGCTTTTTCATTACAATTTTTTGGGAGGGTATTAAATTTGGCAAATTGATAAGCTAGCAATTTATTTTGATGTTTTGCATCGATAACGTGCCAAAACATTTCTCAAAATGATCCAATAATCCAGAAGGTATGAAGTATAGTGGAGGGCCACTGAAGAAAGACCAAAGAACCCACTAATTTGAAAAGATATAGCCACATGAACCGGAGGTGAAGGTCGACCGAGTATAGACCGCTTGAATCAAGGATGAACGCCAACTAAATCGAGAGAACGAGAAAAAAAAATGGCACGACTTCTAGACGTCAGACTAAAGCAACACATTAAAGCACTCGAACTAATCATCACGAAAAACCCAGCAAAAGCATCGACCTGCCTATCAATAAATATGATCTGAAGAAAGAATCCAGTGTTACGTATGACTCATATACTAGAATTTGGAGTCTTTTGGAATTGAAGAGGTGTCTCTTGAAATTTAGTGGGTTGGGAAGGCGAGAGCGAGTTAGTAATTTTATTTGCGGGTGTTTTATCTATATATATGATGCGTAACCTTATGAGTATGTACTGAACTTCTCTAAAAACGTGAAATTCGCCGCTCTGCTCCCGATGACGTAGACATCTTTGCCGAACCTCGTTAAATCTCTGTGTTCTTATGTATTTGTGACGATTTCTATTTTTTTTTTGCCATAAATTTCTCAACAATTAGTATTAGAGTGAGGTTCTAGGGCAGGAAAGTAAACTTTAGCGGCACATGAATTAAGAAGAACGATTTGGGGATTTGGCAGAAGAAGTTCAGGCTGTTTTGCGGCAGTTCCTCAGGTAAGCAAAAGATTTCGAAGGGTTCGCAACAGAGGTGATCAACTCTGCAGAGGATTCTACCACAGGCGATTGGTTCGCGCTTCTTTTTGCTGGCAAGGCATCGAGCGATCGCGCTGGAAGGTCACACATCGTGGCAAGTCGAGGCCAGACAAAGTTCGGGAAGATTCTTCAGCAGGTCTGCGACAATTCAACGCAGGAAAGGTCGTGGAGAGGGTGCGACAAATCGCGACTCAAAAGAGTTCGCGGCCGAAGGAAGGTTCTGCGAAGGAGGTTCGCCACAGGCAAGAGGCGAGATTCGCAGGAAGCTAGCAACATTTCGGTGGCCAAGGAAGTTTGCGAACGCAAAGCATTTCGCGAAGAAGGAGGTTCACAAATTCGGCCAGAAAGCTGCGACACAGTGGGATCTCCAAGTTCGCACGACCAGACGAGAAGATCAGGCGCTTCACGGATGACATCGGTGCTCAGCCGAGGAAGACGAAGCAGGTTTTTGTTCGCAATGCAAGAGGAGTCGCAAGGGTCTTCGTTTGCGACCGGCGCTCGGGATTCGCGATTAGGATATGCACGCCTATTCTACTTCGGGATGAAGCGCGACAAAGGCATTCAACGCAAGGCGAATTTGGGGAAGAAGAAGAGGCTTCGGCTTTACGATCAGTTCGCGAAGGAAGTTTATGCGACGACAAACCAGAGTTTGGTTTCACGAACCATCACAGCAGTTCGCGAATCGTCGCGACTGCTTGCGAGAAGAGTTTCCGCGGCCAGGAAAGTTCAAGAAGGAGGGTTTGCGCCAGTTTCGCAAGAGAGGAGTTTCGTCTGTTACCGTGAACATGAGCATCCTTTTGCGAACATAGGAGTTCAACAGAGTTCAAAAATTTGTTGCAGGTGGAGTTGTGACAGGTGGAGTTGCAAAAGGTTGAGTTCGCGACAGGTGGAGTTCGTCAGGGCCCAAAGCGAGCAGGAGCGACTATTTGCGAACAGTGGTTTTACAGAGGTATTTCACAAACAAGCACGACGTGTTTTGCAAATATGCGAAGGGTTTCACTCGAAGGAAAGCAGATTAGTCGAGTTGTTGACACGGACAGGAAAAGTGCTTCGTGTGAAAAATTTGATTCACGAATTACAATAGAATTGCAACATATATGTTGACCAAGCAAGTTACTATCAATAAATTATTGCATTGTTTGGACTTGTTGAATGTTTGCAATTGTTAGACGACATGGTTGTCCAACCCACTTCAGTGTATAAGAAACTCCATGACGTAGTTCTCCCAAGGGATTGAATATTCACCAACGTAGAGATTTGTTAAGCATATGTATTTCTCCTAAGGGGCTGGATATTCGTCAAGGTGGAGATTTGTTGGGTATATGTATTTTCTCCTATGGGGCTGGATATTCGCCAAGGTGAAAATTTGTTAGGTATACTAGAATTTGGAGTCTCTTGGAATTGAAGAGGCGTGTCTCTTGGAATGAAGATGTGTGTTTCCTAGAATGAAGAGGAGTGTCTCTTAGAATTGAAGAGATGTCTCTTGGAATTTAGTGCGTTGGGGGGAGCGAGGGCGAGTTAGTAATTTTATCTGTGAGCGTTTTACTTATATATATGATGCTTAACCTTATGGGTATGTACTGAACTCCTCTGAAATAGTGAAATTTGATGCTCTGCTCCTGAGGACGTAGGCATATTTGTCGAACCTCGTTAAATCTCCGTGTTCTTATGGATTTGTGTCGATTTCTGTTTTTCTTCGCCCTAAATTTCTCAACATCCAGCTCCTTGGCATCACGAGGCATCTCACTAATGCCCCTGAGATTCCTCAGCAAGAACCAATTATTGGCAATACAACGGGGCCTCACTATCATTCTGAAGGACGCCTTCACCAAGAAATAACTATCTATCGGGTTACAGTGACACACTCTCTGCCAAACGACATAGTTTTATTCCGCTGACAGAAGCTCCTCAACTAAGAATCAAGAGTCGAATGTTGGACCAGATCAATCGATGGACAAAGTATAGTCGATCGAGTCAGGCCTGCTGACTTAGAGCTAATCAAGTTTGAATGACGGACTGTACAAATCAACCTATCAGATCGAATTAGCTTCACAAAGCTGAAATCTTACAAGCCCAGCCGACCGAGTCAATAGGACAATCGAACAATAGACATATATAGGTAAAATAACCAAAATATTTGCAACGGTCCACTTAAAGTAGAGGCATAATTATAATGTCACATTTATACCCTCTTTTTTATAAATAGAGGGATAACTTTAGGAGAAAAATAGGATACACAATATGTTTTACTATTATTAATTGTGCACTCTTCTCTCTCTCTCTCAAATTCTCTCTCACCTTTTTTATGCTTTATTCCCATGAGATGTGATTCACACACAAATTGAGATTCAACATTCTAAAGGTGCAGTTAGTGTGAATTATAGTACAAGAGAGTTCGTGAACTAGTATATCCAGAAATTGCAGTATCATATGCTAGATGCTAACGGGAGGCATTGGCTTGAGGAGGGGAGCATAATGCTTGAGAGAAAGGGTCGATCGGCCGAAGAAGATACTCAGTACTTTGACAGTGTTGGATCGACGCCGATTGACAGGCATCAGTTTTGGTTTATTGAAGCGTCGTCAAACAGAGAATATATTTTTTCGACATAACTTTGAGTTCGAGACCCTAGAGAGGTTCAAAATCCTACACTAGAATTCTACACAGGTCAAACTAATCCAACTAACCACATAACTACATTCAAGTCAACTATATGCTTGCTGAGGATCACAAACACTTATAAGTGTCTTTTCTTCACCACGCTGAGGGAGTCGACCGTCAGGTGGTTCAACGGTTAATCATCAGGAGTGATTGTCTCATTCGCTGACTTCAAAAGAATGTTCGTGGCACATTTTGCCAGGGCCAAGAAGCTGAAGAAGATTTGACAGACGCTCTTGCAACTACAACGAAGGCAAAATGAGAGCCTCTACTTGTTTATCGGTCTGAACGTAGCTCACATCTTCCCATCGCCTTCACTGATGCATACCTACCCTCAAAGGAAAATCTTTACAAAAGAGTCATCGTTGTCATGAAGCTAATCAACAACAACCAAATTGATCTCAGGGAAAAATGCATTTTGGCCAAACATCATAATGTGCGATGTGGTACCTCACTGTCACTGCACTACTTTCCCAAACACACCTTTCAAAAACAACTTTTTTTATGTTGTATTAGCTAGCAATTTTTTAGAAGGGTATTACATTTGACAAATAGATCTAGCAATTTATTTAGTTGTTTTAGAAGTAATGAGTGTGGATATAGTCAAATGTCAATATACCCCGATCAATGCTTTAATGAGAACGAGTTTCAAATATGTTGGATATATTTCAAAAAGGAAGCAATACAAATTTTAATTAAATATTATATATTTAACGCGCCTTGAGCAAATTTTCAACATCTAGCATGGAACTAAATGCATGATGTTGGTCTCAAGATTCAAACTTCAATTAATAGCCATTCATAGCTCTAATTTCAACAATTTTTTAGTCAAACTGAGATGGACCCAATGATACCAAAATTGTTCAAATCCAAACCAAATCAAGCCCAATCAAGCAATTAAATCTCTTTTGTAAGCTTTCTGACTGACATATTTGCAAGGCCAAACGGATGTCGAATCTGATGAGCTTAAAGTCGGATCGAGCGTCTAAAAAGAAATCCAACATGCTCAAGACTACTCTATCTAATATCATTAAGATATTCAAATGTACATCAAATGTTATCTAGTCTAAAGAATCTCTTCGAGTTGTCCGATCATAGCGCTTTGAATTCCCTCATTAATTGAAGTCGGAATTAAATATTGCCATACCACTCTTTTAAAAAGGGGAGGGACCTCGAAGCCTGAAAGAAGACTAAAGCTTGGAGAAGCTTGGAGAAAAAGCTAAAGTCCAACCTCACTTCTGCACCGACGATCCACCTCCCTCTAGCTAACTTCGGTCGTCATCGCCTCCCTCCGGCCAACTTTAGCCACTGTTGCTGCTCTCCGACCAACTCTAACCGCCGCTGCCTCGAGCACCCAGACCACTATAGCCTCTGACAGCCGCCACTTCTGAGCACCGTCAACCATCGTAGGTCACTGCCTCCTAAGCACCTTCAACCAACTTCAACCATTGTTGTCGCCCTCCTTTTAAGTGAGAGGTACCTCGCCCGCGCCGATGCCATTTGACCGGCGTTGATACCCTTGCTCCGGAAGGTTTTGCAGGATGCACATCAAAGAAGATGAAGAGGATGATGAATGTCAGAGTGGTATTTGTTGCTCAGGAACGTTTAGGTGGATGCAATGTAAATATCAAAGGGTGGTTGAAAAGGTAGGTGGATGCAATGTAAATATCAAAGGGTGGTTGAAAAGGTATGGCAGTGATCGAAAGCAATTTAATTTTGATCTAGAATAGATAGAAATAAGTGGGCCCAAATTTTGCATCAAAATTTTTCAAGCTAGAAAAGCTAAAAAATTACATGGTTAGTAGCCTTAGTGATATTTAGGCTGTGAATTTAGCAAATTTAGCTCCAAAATTGTTTAATCTTTCGAAAATTGATTTAAGATTTGACTTGGATCAAGATCGAGTTATAGTAAATAAGCTGATCCACGAGCCAAAATTTTGGATAATTTTTTTTTTCAGCTCAGCTCGAAATCGAATCGTTAACAGCCCTATCGATAGATAAACCTAAGGGTGTAAGTGAGACAAGCCAACTCGACTCATTAGCTACTAAGCGAGCTCATTTTAAAAAATATTAATAAAAAATATACTCAAAATTCATTAACTTTGATGACTTTATATTTAAAGTATTAAAAATATCTAAAAATAATATTTTGTATCTTATAGTAAGTGATTTCTTAATTTTTCTTTTATAATTTGTTCATTTTATTTAGCATTTTATTATAACACAATGTTAAATTAATATTATTTTTTCTTTCATAATAAACAAGCCGGTGCCCCACTAAATATCACGGTTTTATGGGCATGTATGCAAAACACCCCTTAAAAATAGAACAAAAATACATACCTCTCCGGCAATCTTATAACCCTCATAGGGCTTTCGGAATACGTCGCATATCAAGTGAGCTAAACTGAACCGCATGTCAAGCCGTGTTGGATTTGTCGTCGGCAATTGACCTTCGTCTCTCTACACAGCAAACCATCTCCTTAAAAAAAACTTTCAATCAAAACCCTAAATCCCAAATTGACTAAATCAAATCCCATCAGAATGCAACTTTACCCCGAATTTTAATTCGAAGAAGATCAGAACAGAGCAGAAACAGAATCAAGAAATCGATTCGTGAATCCAGAAATTCAATTAGAAAGAAGGATTCAGCGTCTCACCTTCGCGGACAGATAGGATTTATAAGCCTCGTCTGCGAACCTCTGACTTTCGAACCCTGTGTTCACCTCCGCCTGATACCTCAGAAAATCCCCTTTCAACGTCCTGTAAAAAATCATAGGCTCCACCGCCAATGCCGACCGCACACGCCCATAAACAGGGTCCATAAAATACTTATTGATGGTCTTGACGACATCCCTGCAGATTGCATCGATCTCTCTCGCCATCATCCGCAGGTAAGCATTGGCGGCATCCGCCCGCTTTTGATCGATGCCGGCC
>JXCR01031021.1:0-45086 GCA_002079205.1 Phalaenopsis hybrid cultivar | reverse complement strand
ATCGCGCTAGAAGGTCGCACATCGTGGCAGGTCGAGGCCAGACAAAGTTCGGGAAGAGTCTTCAGCAGGTCTGCGAAAATTCGGCGCAGGAAAGGTCGTGGAGAGGGCGCGGCAAATCGCGACTCAGAAGAGTTCGCGGCCGAAGGAAGGTTCTGCGAAGGAGGTTCGCCACAGACAAGAGGCGAGATTTGCAGGAAGCTGGCAACATTTCAATGGTGAAGGAAGTTTGCGAACGCAAATCATTTCACGAAGGAGGTTCACAAATTTGGCCAAAAAGTTTCGACGCAGTGGGATCTCCGAGTTCGCACGACCAAACGAGAAGATCAGGCGCTTCACGGGTGACATCAGTGCTTAGCCGAGGAAGACGAAGTAGATTTCTATTCGCAACGCAAGAGGAGTCGCAAGGGTCTTCGTTTGCAACAGGAGCTCGAACCGCGATTAGGATCCGCGAGCGTATTCTACTTTGGAAAGAAGCGCAACAAAGGAATTCAGTGCAGGGCGAATTCGGGGAAGAAGAAGAGGCTTCAGTTTCACGATCAGTTCGCGAAGGAAGTTTGTGAACAGGCGCGAGGGACGACGACATACCAGAGTTTGGTTTCACAAACCGTCACAGCAGTTCGCGAATCGTCGCGACTGCTTGCAAGAAGAGTTTCCGCGGTCAGGAAAGTTCAAGGAGGGTTTGCACCAGTTTCGCAGGAGAGGAGTTTCGTCTGTTACTGTGAACAAGAGCATCCTTTTGCGAACAGAGGAGTTCAACGGAGTTCACAAATTTGTCGCAGGAGGATTTGTGACAAGTGGAGTCGCGACAGGTGGAGTTCGCGACAGGTGGAGTTCGTCAGGGTGCAAAGCGAGCAGACGCGACTATTTACGAACAGTGGTTTCACGGAAGTATTTCACAAACAGACATGACGTGTTTTGCGAATATGCGAAGGGTTTCACTCGAAGGAAAGCAGTTTAGTCGAAGTGTTGACACAAACAGAAAAAGTGTTTCGTGTGAAAAATTTGATTCACGAATCACAACAGAATTGCAACATATATGTTGACCAAATAAGTTACTATTAATAAATTATTGCATTGCTTGGACTTGTTAAATGTTTGCAATTGTTAGACGACATGGTTGTCCAACCCACTTCAGTGTATAAGAAACTTCATGATGTAGTTCTCCTAAGGGATTGGATATTCACCAACGTGGAGATTTGTTAGACATACGTATTTCTCCTAAGAGGTTGAATATTCGCCAAGATGGAGATTTGTTGGGTATATGTATTTTCTCCTAAGGGGCTGGATATTCGCCAAGGTGGAGATTTGTTAGGTATGGCTCATAAACCAGAATTTAGAGTTTCTTGGAATTGAAGAGACGTGTCTCTTGGAATGAAGATGTGTGTTTCTTGGAATGAAGAGGAGTGTCTCTTGGAATTGAAGAGGGGTTTCTTGGAATTTAGTGCGTTGGGGGGAGCGAGGGCGAGTTAGTAATTTTATCTACGGGTGTTTTACTTATATATATATTATGTGTAACCCTATGGGTATGTACTGGACTCCTCTGAAATAGTGAAATTCGATGCTCTGCTCCTGAGGACGTAGATATCTTTACTGAATCTCGTTAAATCTCTGTATTCTTATAGAATTGTGTCGATTTATGTTTTTCTTCGCCTTAAATTTTTTAACATCAAGCTCCTTGGCATCACAAGTCATCTCACTAATGCCCCTGAGATTCCTCAGCAAGAACCAATTATTGGCAATACAATGGGGCCTCACAATCATCCTGAAGGACGCCTTCATCAAGGAATAACTATCTATCGGGTTACAGTGACACACTCTCTGCTAGACGACATAGTTTTATTCCGTTGACAGAAGCTCTTCAACTAAGAATCAAGAGTCGAATGTTGGACCAGATCAATCGATGGACAAAATATAGTCGATCGAGCCAATCCTGCTGACTTAGAGCTAATCAATTTTGAATGGCAGATAACACAAATCAACCTATCAGTTCGAATCAGCTTCACAAAGCTAAAATCTTACAAGCCCAACCGACCGAGTCATAGGACAATCGAGCAATAGACACATATAGTTAAAATAACAAAATAACTGTAACGGTCCACTTAAAGTAGAGACATAATTATAATGTCACATTTACACCCTCGTTTTAATAAATAGAGGGATAACTTTAGAAGAAAAATAGGATAAACAATATGTTTTACTATTATTAATTGTGCTTTCTTTTTTCTCTCTCTCAAATTCTCTCTCACCTTTTTTATGCTTTATTCCCATGAGATGTGGTTTACACACAAATTGAGATTCAACATTCTAAAGGTACAGTTAGTGTGGATTATAGTACAAGAGAGTTCGTGAACCAGGAGATCCAGAAATTGCAGAATCATATGCTAGATGCTAACGAGAGGCATTGGCTTGAGGAGGGGAGCAGAATGCTTGAGAGAAAGGGTCGACCGACCAAAGGGCAATCGAGCCGAAAAAAGAGAAGAAGATACTCAGTACTTCGACAGTGTTGGATCGACGCCGATTGACAGACATCAGTTTTGGTTTATGGAAGCGTTGTCAAACAGAGAATGTATTTTTTCGACATAACTTTGAGTTCGAAACCCTAGAGAGGTTCAAAATCCCTAAACTAGAATTCTACATAGGTCAAACTAATCTAACTAACCACATAGCTACATTCAAGTCAACTGTATGCTTGCTGAGGATCACAAACACTTATAAGTGTCTTTTCTACACCACACTGAGGGAGTCGACCGTCAGGTGGTTCAACGGTTAATCATCAGGAGTGATTGTATCATTCGCTGACTTCAAAAGAATGTTCGTGCCACATTTTGCCCGGGCCCAGAAGCCGAAGAAGATTTCACAGACGCTCTTGCAACTACAACGAGGGCAAAATGAGAGCCTCTACTTGTTTATCGGTCTAAATGTAGCTCACATCTTCCCATCGCCTTCACTGATCATACCTACCCTCAAAGGGAAATCTTTACAAAAGAGCCATCGTTGTCATGAAGCTAATCAACAACAACCAAATTGATCTTAGGGAAAAATGCATTTTGACCAAACGCCATAATGTGCGATGTGGTACCTCACTGTCGCTGCACCATTTTCCCAAACACATCTTTCAAAACTAACTTTTTTATGATGTATTAGCTAGCAATTTTTTAGAAGGGTATTACATTTGACAAATAGATTTAGCAACTTATTTAGTTGTTTTAGAAGTAATGAGTGTGGATATAGTCAAATGTCAATATACCTCGGTCAATGCTTTAATGAGAACGAGTTTCAAATATGTTGGATATATTTCAAAAAGGAAGCAATACAAATTTTAATTAAATATTATATATTTGACGCGCCTTGAGCAAATTTTCAACATTTAGCACGGAGCTAAATGCATGATGTTGGTCTCAAGACATATTTTTGAGCAAGAGACATTCAAACTTCAATTAATAGTCATTCATAGCTCTAATTTCAACAATTTTTTAGTCAAACTGAGACAAACCCCAAAATTGTTCAAATCCAAACCAAATTAAGCCCAATCAAGCAATTAAAACTCTTTTGTAAGCTTTCTGACTAACGTATTTGCAAGACCAAACATATGTCGAATCTGATGAGCTTAAAGTCGGATCGAGCGTCTTAACAAATAAATCCAACAAGTTCAAGATCACTCTATCTAACATCATTAAGATATTCAAATGTCCATCAAATGTTATCTAGTTTAAAGAATCTCTTCGAGTTGTCCGATCAGAGTGATTTGAATTCCCTCATTAATTGAGATCGAGATTAAATATTGCATACCACTCTCTTAAAAAGGGGAGAGACCTCGAAGCCTGAAGAAGACTAAATCTTGGAGAAGCTTGTAGAAAAAGCAGAAGTCCAACCTCACTTCTGCACCGACGATCCACCTCCCTCTAGCTAACTTCGGTCATCATCGCCTCCCTCCGGCCAACTTTAGCCACTGTTGCTGCTCTCCGACCAACTCTAATCACCGCTGCCTCGAGCACCCAGACCACTATAGTCTCTGACAGCCGCCACTTCTGAGCACCGTCAACCATCGTAGGTCACTGCCTCCTGAGCACCTTCGACCAACTTCAACCATAGTTGTCGCCTTCCTTTTAAGTGAGAGGTACCTCGCCTGCGCCGATGCCATTTGACCGGCGTTGATACCCTTGCTCTTGAAGGTTTTGCAGGATGCACAGCAAGGAAGATGAAGAGGACGATGAATGTCGGAGTAGTATTTGTTGCTCAGGAACTTTTAGGTGGATGCAATGTAAATATCAAAGGGTGGTAGAAAAGGTAAGGCGGTGATCGAAAGCAATTTAATTTTGATCTAGAACAGATCGAAGTATATGGGCCCAAATTTTGCATCAAATTTTTTCAAGCTAGATAAGCTCAAAAATTACATGGTTAGTAGCCTTAGTGATATTTAGGTTGTGAATTTAGAAAATTTTGCTCCAAAATTGTTTAATCTTTCAAAAATTGATTTAAGATTTGACTTGGATCAAGATCGAGTAGTGGTAAACAAGCTGATCTACGAGTCAAAATTTTGGATAAATTTTTTTCAGCTCAGCTCGAAATCGAATAGTTAACAACCCTATCAATAGATAAACCTAAGGGTGTAAGTGAGTCAAGCCGACTCGACTCGTTAGCCCCTAAGCCAGCTCATTTTAAAAAAAAATAATAAAAAGTATACTCAAAATACATTAACTTTGATGACTTTATATTTAAAGTATTAAACATATCTAAAAATAATATTTTGTATCTTATAGTAGGTGATTTCTTAATCTTTCTTCTATAATTTGTTCATTTTATTTTGCATTTTATTATAACACAATGTTAAATTAATATTATTTTTTCTTTCATAATAAACAAGTCGGCACCCCACTAATTTTTACGGTAAATATCACGGTTTTATGGGGCATGTATGCAAAAGCTTCCTTAAAAATAAAACCAAAATACATACCTCTCCGGCAATCTTATAACCCTCATAGGGCTTTCGGAATACGTCGCATATCAAGTGAGCTAAACTGAACCGCATGTCAAGCCGTGTTGGATTTGTCGTCGGCAATTGACCTTCGTCTCTCTACACAGCAAACCATCTCCTTAAAAAAACTTTCAATCAAAACCCTAAATCCCAAATCNTTGGATTTGTCGTCGGCAATTGACCTTCGTCTCTCTACACAGCAAACCATCTCCTTAAAAAAACTTTCAATCTCCCAAATTGACTAAATCAAATCCCATCAGAATGCAACTTTACCCCGAATTTTAATTCGAAGAAGATCCGAACAGAACAGAAACTGAATCAAGAAATCGATTCGTAAATCCAGAAATTCAATTAGAAAGAAGGATTCAGCGTCTCACCTTCGCGGACAGATAGGATTTATAAGCCTCGTCTGCGAACTTCTGACTTTCGAACCCTGTGTTCACCTCCGCCTGATACCTCAGAAAATCCCCTTTCAGCGTCCTGTAAAAAATCATAGGCTCCACCGCCAATGCCGACCGCACACGCCCATAAACAGGGTCCATAAAATACTTATTGATGGTCTTGACGACATCCCTACAGATTGCATCGATCTCTCTCGCCATCATCCGCAGGTAAGCATTGGCGGCATCCGCCCGCTTTTGATCGATGCCGGCCAAATCGGCCGCTAATTTGGCGACGCTGCGGTAGGCATCCTGTTTGTTTTTTATATACGAGGTGCAGGCCCAGCTGAAACATTTGCGCTCTTCGACAGTGAGGCGTTCGGTGGGACCGAGGATTTCGGCGAGCCTTTTCATGTAGCCATACATGTGCTCGTAGCGACCGCCAGAGGCGGCGAGCACGGCAACGTAGAGGAGTTCATCTCGGTCTTTAGGAAAATCAAACAATTTGGGTTTCTTACTGATTGAATATACCGCCGCCATTGTTGGAGAAGAAGTGGTCGGGGCTCATCGGCGGTGTTGACGCATCGGAAAGGGAAGCGCAGCAGACGAAGAATAGGGGAGATGAAAAGATGGGAGGGATGANCAACGTAGAGGAGTTCATCTCGGTCTTTAGGAAAATCAAACAATTTGGGTTTCTTACTGATTGAATATACCGTCGCCATTGTCGGAGAAGAAGTGGTCGGGGCTCATCGGCGGTGTTGAGGCATCGGAAAGGGAAGCGCAGCAGACGAAGAATAGGGGAGATGAAAAGATAGGAGGGATGAGGGTTTTTTATTTTGGATTTTATTTTTATTTTAGTTTTAAGTATTTTCTTAATTCTCTTTCTTTTACTGAATTTCCGCTGGAATCTCTCAGAGGAGGCCTAATAAGCCTTCATTTAAGGGAGTGATTATTCGGTGTGGAGAGCTCACGAAGAGCTGCGTGCATTTTCCGATCACAGTCGCGGTCACTGTTATACAGCCGCGATAGTCTCATTGTCATACAGCCGCAATGTGCGGCTGTGATCGGAGAGCGCATGCAGCTCTGCGTGTGCTCTCCGCACCCAATAATTAGACCTAGATCATTTAAGAAGGCCGTGAAATTTCATTCGGTTAAAAAAAAATTGAGTTTTATTAAAATTTTTATTTTATGAAAAAGCTAAAATGGTATCTCCCATTTTTTCTTTNAATTGAGTTTTATTAAAATTTTTATTTTATGAAAAAGCTAAAATGGTATCTCCCATTTTTTCTTTTTTTTTTCTTTAGCGAGAATGGTAAATTTTCGTCTTTTGAGATAGCAGTTCGTATTCTCCAATTCGATGAACACAACTTTTAAAAAAAATTTGATGAACATCGCCGCACTTGATAAAAATTGGCGCGGTTTAATGCAATGTTGAGGATTTTAGTGATATGGATGTGAATATAAATGTTGAAGTATGACATGTGTAAATACAACAATTGTGTGTGATATTTGAACATGCATCAAAACAGAGCCAATTCCAAGGAAACTAATCAGAATATAGAAGCTGGGTAAATAGCAGCAAAATCAGATCAATTATAGTGTTAAACATGACAATAATTCTGATGCGTGCTAGGAAATTTACGGCAGTAGAGTAATTGATTATTGTCTTAGCGTTGCACGAGGATTCAACGCACAATCAGATGAAAAAGGAAATAAGTCAAATTACACAAATCATGCAAATAATATAAAATAAAAATAAAAGAATGCAAATTTAATACTAACAATGATTTATAACACAGTCTTATAAGATAAATATAAAGATAATTGAAAACAAATACACCACACTAATATGAAATGAATATATGGACGAGCAGTCTGCTTAAAAAGGGACTTAGAATGATTTACATATCAGTGGAGATGTTTTAGGGTCTGTTTGGGGCAGCTACACTGGTTTCAAAAAGCAAATGCAAAGTTGTTGTTAAGAAAATTGCAGTGGTTGTTATAAGTTTAATTTAATTTTAAAAAATCAGGTTGTAGCTTTCTAGCTACCACCACATTTTAACGGGTTAGGTTTAAAAAAAAAAAACAGCTTTCTACCATAAAAATTTCTAGAAAGTAACAATAAAACAATTCTTTGAGCAAAACTGCGATGACAATCTGAAAAATAAAGCAGTCAGAAAACTGTCCCAAACGAACCCTTAAACACTTTTAAATTGGACTAAACTTCAAAATCAAATTTCTTTAATGACTTCTGTTATTAAACAACAAAGAAAAATAAATAAATGATCTTCTTTGATTGATCTCCACCTTTAGTAGGCTTGAATTGCGCATTTTAACATTTACAAATTACTTTATCAATTTTTTCAATTAACTTGTCAACTACAAAATACATGTTTTGCTCACTTTCATATTTATCTATATGACTAATAAATAATACCTTAGACATTGACCCACCAAATTTAAAAGCCCCTTTTAAGAATAGTTTCAAAAAATCTTGATTCATAACATCTTTTTGATTCTAATGAGAACCTATTAAGTGTTTATCATGATTCATAGCAACTTTTTGATTCTAATGAGAACCCATTGAGTGTTTACAATGGTGGATTAGAGACTTCAAATTTTATTCACAAGACGATACAAAAATTAAAAAAAAAAGTCTTTTTCCTAGCAATTCTTTTTAATTGCCTTTATTGTATATGTTTAATTATTCAGTCGTGAAATTTCGGCATTAAAAAAAAAAAACAAGCAAACTTAAACAAAATGGCATAAGCTTACATGTGCTCCAAAATTTTCTTGAAAGCATATTTAAATAAGTCAATTTCGATAAGGCATAAAACATGAAGCTTATCTATAATATGATGTAGAATAGGAATGAGTTATGTACCATGTATCATTAATGTCATATTTATTTATTTTTGTTCATGATTTGTTACTTATCTTTACTTTACTTATCATGAATTGATAAGTAAATTGATTCTTATTCGCCTTCTAAGAATATGCATGTGATTCCTCTTCTTCTGCCTTTTCTCTGCTCATATCTCATTTTTCCTCTTCCTAAAAAATCCACATTGACAATTAAAAAAGAAGATAATCGGTGTTGCAATGAAGAATAGTTTCAAAGCATGCATAAAGTTATCAAAGACAAGTAGTTTTGGTTTCCACTCTTAAACCATCATCTATCAAAATGGATGCATTCTCCATTGCTCATAATTACCTATTGACTCTTAATCAAGTTTCTTGACGTGCTTATTCACAAGTTTCAAATGATATTGTTCATGGCCATAAATAAACCAAATAAAAAAAAATTAGTTTGTTCATTTAGTAATTGAGTACTCGTGAAATTGCTCAAACTCGTTTGATTAGTTAATTAAGTGATCATGAACTAGATCTTTTTAACTCAATAAAAATTATATAATATAGTACATAATCTTTTCCACTTAAAAGAGGATATTGAATATTTGTGATGTGCGTTAGAGAATTAGCAGTGATGGGGTATTGAATAATCATCTTAGTATTGTACGAGAATTCAACACATATTCATGTAAAAGAAAATAATCAGTAGAGACACCAGATTTTTTAACGTGGAAACCCAANAAAACTACTTGTCTTTGATAACTTTATGCATGCTTTGAAACTATTCTTCATTGCAACACCGATTATCTTCTTCTTTAATTGTCAATGAGGATTTTTTAGGAAGAGGAAAAATGATATATGGACAGAGAAAAGGCAGAAGAGGAGGAATCACATGAAATTTCTTAGAAGGCAAATAAGAATCAATTTTTTTTTTAATTACCATAATCTTCCAATAAAATTTACCCTGGATAATTAAAGTAAAGATAAGTAAGAAATCATGAACTAAGAAAGTAAATATGACACTAATGATACATGGTACATAACTCATTCCTATTCTAAATCATATTATAGATAAGCTTCATGTTTTTTGCCTTATCAAAATTGACTTATTTTAATATACTTTCAAGAAAACTTTGGATCACATGCAAACTTATGTCATTTTGTTTAAGTTTGCTTGTTCTTTTTTTTAATGCCGAATTTTTACGACTGAATAATTAAACATGTACAATAAAGGCAATTAAAAAGAATTGCTAGGAAAAAGACTTTTTTTTTTTTTTAATTTTGGTATCGTCTTATGAATAAAATTTGAAGTCTCTAATCCACCATTGTAAACACACAATAGGTTCTCATTAGAATCAAAGAGATGCTATGACTCATGATAAACACTCAATAGGTTCTCATTTGAATCAAAAAGATGTTATGAATCAAGATTTTTGAAACTATTCTTAAAAGGGGCTTTTAAATTTGGTGGGACAATATCCAAGGTATTATTTATTAGTCATATAGATAAATACGAAAGTGAGCAAAACATGTATTTTGTAGTTGACAAGTTAATTGAAAAAATTGATAAAGTAATTTATAAATGTGAAAATGCACAATTCAAGCCTATTAAAGGTGGAGATCAATCAAAGAAGATCATTTATTTATTTTTTCTTTGTTGTTTAATAACAAAAGTCATTAAAGAAATTTGATTTTGAAGTTTAGTCCAATTTGAAAGTGTTTAAGGTCCGTTTGAGACAATTTTGTGGCTGCTTTGTTTTTCAGACCGTCATCGCAGTTTTGCTTATGGAATTGTTTTATTGTTACTTTCTAGAAATTTTTATGGTAAAAAGTTCTTTTTTTTTTCAACCTAACCCGTTAAAGTGTGGTGGTAGCTAGAAAGCTGCAACCTGATTTTTTAAAATTAAATTAAACTTATAATAACCGTCACAGTTTTTTTAACAACGACTTCGCAGTTGCTTTTTGAAACCGGTGCAACTGCCCCAAACAGACCCTATATCATCTCCACTGATATGTAAATCATTCTAAGTCCCTTTTTAAGCAGATTGCTCGCCCATATATTCATTTCATATTAGTGTGGTGTATATGTTTTCGATTATTTTTATATTTATCTTATAAGACTATGTTATAAATCATTGTTAATATTAAATTTGCATTCTTTTATTTTTATTTTTGTTTTATATTATTTGCATGATTTGTGTAATTTGAATTGTATGTATGTATGGTCCTCACATGAAAATAATAGCTTATTATGAAAATCATAAGTTTATTGCTGATGTGAATGAGAACAAGTGTAAATCAAATATGATGATGAGGTAACAATATATCTTTATTAGGTGATGTGAATATAAGATATGTGAAATTCAAGCAATATATTAAGCCTAATGATATGCTAAATTATAAGAGTATTCTTATTTAGATATTTGATGGATTAATTCCAAGAAATAAGGGACCATATGAAATCCAACAACATATTGGGATACACATTTATAAAATTCAAGAATTGGGAAGCCCTAATATTTTTATTTTGCATCCATCAATTGTTGACCTCGCCTCTATGGCCCCGTTTGGGACAGCTTAAATGTGCGGCGGCGTTTTTGAAAACGTNGACAATAATTCTGATGCGTGCTAGGAAATTTACGGCAGTAGAGTAATTGATTATTGTCTTAGCGTTGCACGAAGATTCAACGCGCAATCAGATGAAAAAGAAAATAAGTCAAATTACACAAATCATGCAAATAATATAAAATAAAAATAAAATAATGCAAATTTAATACTAACAATGATTTATAACATAGTCTTATAAGATAAATATAAAGATAATTGAAAACATATACACCACACTAATATGAAATGAATATATGGACGAGCAGTCTGCTTAAAAAGGGACTTAGAATGATTTACATATCAGTGGAGATGATTTAGGGTCTGTTTGGGACAGCTACACTGGTTTCAAAAAGCAAATGCAAAGTTGTTGTTAAAAAAAATTGCAGTGGTTGTTATAAGTTTAATTTAATTTTAAAAAATCAGGTTGTAAATTTCTAGCTACCACCACATTTTAACGGGTTAGGCTTTAAAAAAAAAAACAGCTTTCTACCATAAAAATTTCTAGAAAGTAACAACAAAACAATTTCATAAGCAAAACTGCGATGACAATCTGAAAAATAAAGCAGCCAGAAAACTGTCCCAAACGAACCCTTAAACACTTTCAAATTGAACTAAACTTCAAAATCAAATTTCTTTAATGACTTCTGTTATTAAACAACAAAGAAAAATAAATAAATGATCTTCTTTGATTATCTCCACCTTTAGTAGGCTTGAATTGCGCATTTTAACATTTACAAATTACTTTGTCAATTTTTTCAATTAACTTGTCAACTACAAAATACATGTTTTGCTCACTTTCTTATTTATCTATACGACTAATAAATAATACCTTAGACATTGACCCACCAAATTTAAAAGCCCCTTCTAAGAATAGTTTCAAAAAATCTTGATTCATAACATCTTTTTGATTCTAATGAGAACCTATTGAGTGTTTATCATGATTCATAGCAACTTTTTGATTCTAATGAGAACCCATTGATTGTTTACAATGGTGGATTAGAGACTTCAAATTTTATTCACAAGCCGATACAAATTTTTTTTTAAAAAAAAGTCTTTTTCCTAGCAATTCTTTTTAATTGAAGCATATTTAAATAAGTCAATTTCGATAAGGCAAAAAACATGAAGCTTATCTATAATATGATGTAGAATAGGAATGAGTTATGTACCATGTATCATTAGTGTCATATTTATTTTTATGGTTCATGATTTGTTACTTATCTTTACTTTACTTTAAATTGATTCTTATTCGCCTTCTAAGAATATGCATGTGATTCCTCTTCTTCTGCCTTTTCTCTGCTCATATCTCATTTTTCCTCTTCCTAAAAAATCCACATTGACAATTAAAAAAGAAGATAATCGGTGTTGCAATGAAGAATAGTTTCAAAGCATGCATAAAGTTATCAAAGACAAGTAGTTTTGGTTTCCACTCTTAAACCATCATCTATCAAAATGGATGCATTCTCCATTGCTCATAATTACCTATTGACTCTTAATCAAGTTTCTTGACGTGCTTATTCACAAGTTTCAAATGATATTGTTCATGATCATAAATAAACCAAACAAAAAATAATAATAATTTGTTTATTTAGTAAATGAGTACTCGTGAAATTGCTCAAACTCGTTTGATTAGTTAATTAAGTGATCATGAACGAGATCTTTTTAACTCAATAAAAATTATATAATATAGTACATAATCTTTTCCACTTAAAAGAGGATATTGAATATTTGTGATGTGTGTTAGAGAATTAGCAGTGATGGGGTATTGAATAATCATCTTAATATTGTACGAGAATTCAACACATATTCATGTAAAAGAAAATAATCAGTAGAGACACCATATTTTTTAACGTGGAAACCCAGAAAAAGAAAAATTCCACAGGGTTTGACGTCGTCATAACAATTCACTATGAATTGATGATTACATGCACAAGTTCATGTATGATAGGAATGAAAGAACTACATAGTTTTTTAAGGTACAATGTTCAATGTACAACAGCCGTGAGTGGCAGCAGTTGGGAGTATTTATTGGAATCAATACGTTGACTTTAAGATGCATCACTGCATGTTGTACTACCGACGTATTGCTCGGCTGGGTGTTTCGTTGTTCCACAATACACGTTAGAATTCCACAATGCATATTGTGACTCATTGCTACAGAAGCAAAAAGAGTTCATCAGATCTTTGGTGCATAAACGATGCTAAGCTTCACCTTCTTCTTCAAGCTTCATTCTTTCTCTGGCTTAAGACATACGTCTCCTTTCATGAAAGGATGTGACTCTATTTATAGATTCAACATTGCATATAAGAAAGGAAGTAAAACCACTATGATCAGATGGCCCGAGGAAATTCGCACGATTGGATGTTGTTATGTGAACATCTGCTTGACATTTCAATTATGTACTAAAAGCTTCCAAAAGTGTTTTAACATCTTGATATGTGTTTTATTTGACTTGAATTGACTAATTTTGTTATCTTTGTGTCAGCCTGTTTGATTCGGTCAGTTTAACTGTAAGTTTGTTGAAATCAGAATTCCAAATGTCTTTTAATTTAAAATTTAACCTTTATTGCTAAAAAAAATTATCTCAAGATTTGTATTGTGCTTCAAGATTTGTGAAAATTTATTGTTTGCGTATTAATTTGTAACTTTAAATATGAAGTCTATAATCTAAACCGAGTCAAACCTTTCGATTTCTTCCTTTTCAATTTTTGTTTTCAAACAAAAAAGACACCGTCTTAACACATTTGTAGAAGGGGTTTGGTTGTTCGAATAACAGAAAAAAATAAAATTTATTGAGGCTTGTAAAAAAGTCTAATATGCATAAAAAAAAAACTTTATATATTCCATAAAATATGACAAAAATAAACTATATATAATTGGCCAACGCTTACCTTAATATATTTAAATTACAAATAAATATACATATATTTTACTAATTAAAATGACATAAAAACTAACTAAATAAAAGTACGAATGGACCAATTATAAATTCATCTCAATGCTTTATAATATTGTGCCGAATCCACCTCTTCTTCCCAACCTTCCATGGCTTCTCCGCCCAACGTTCGTATATGGTGGTCACCAAGCCCAAGCCCACCTCGTCAGCTAAAGGACGCCGACGGTAACCTCCAGCTCACCGGCGGCAGCGGGTCAACCTTTTCAAGCACCCGGTTACAATCCGACCTCCCTCTGTTCACTCGGCGCAGGGATGATTCCTCCGGCGAGGACAGCCCGACTTTGCTCCCGGAATACGCCGGTGTGTTCCTCACATGGGAGAATTTGTCAGTGTNCCAGCTCACCGGCGGCAGCGGGTCAACCTTTTCAAGCACCCGGTTACAATCCGACCTCCCTCTGTTCACTCGCCGCAGGGATGATTCCTCCGGCGAGGACAGCCCGACTTTGCTTCCGGAATACGCCGGTGTGTTCCTCACATGGGAGAATTTGTCAGTACTGGTTTCGGGCCCAAAGGGAGAACGTGTGCCGGTGCTTTCGAGCCTTAGCGGGCTGGCCCGGCCCGGAGAGGTGCTTGCGATTATGGGCCCATCAGGATGCGGCAAATCCATGCTGCTGGACTCGCTTGCTGGTAATCGTAATATATGATATATTGATTGATTTTTATTTTACGTGAGTCCTTCGAATTTATATATTATCTGATAGGTTGGTTATCAATGAATTTCATTGGGCATGAATATTGAGGTGTGGAACGAATTTTGAGATGATTGACACAAAATTCAAAACATTTTCTACAANCGCTTGCTGGTAATCGTAATATATGATATATTGATTGATTTTTATTTTACGTGAGTCCTTCGAATTTATATATTATCTGATAGGTTGGTTATCAATGAATTTCATTGGGCATGAATATTGAGGTGTGGAACGAATTTTGAGATGATTGACACAAAATTCAAAACATTTTCTACAAATATATATATTCAAAGTACAATTAAAAATCATCCAGAATTTTGCTATCAATAAATTTATTGTCAAATTGTCTGGCATGATGATACGGAGCCAATGATAGTCTAGTCTAAGTCAAATCAAGNAATCATCCAGAATTTTGCTATCAATAAATTTATTGTCAAATTGTCTGGCATGATGATACGGAGCCAATGATAAGTCTAATCTGAGTCAAATCAAGCTCAGATCAAGACTTCAAAATATTTTTGGAAGTTTGTCAAGCATATCATCAAATCTCATAAATTTATAATCAAATCGTGTGACTCAACAAGATGAATATAATGAGCCCAAAATCACTCAATTCTGAAATTATTAAAACACTTTAAATATCTACAGAGCACCATCTCATTGAGGGAATCTCCCTAGGTTGTCAAATCAGAGTGTTCTTGATTTCTTTCGTATATACAACCTGAACTCTATAAAAAGATCATTATTCCAAGAGAGTGGGGAAGGGATCTAGAACCAAAAAAAGATCGGAGCATGGAGAAAAGGAGTTGAAGCTTAGCATCATTTATGCACCGAAGATCTGATGGATTCCTACCACTTCTTATGGAGTCACAACGTGCATTTTAGAATCTCAGCATATGTTGTAAAACAATGAAGCACATGTTGTGGTTTATCGAAATATGTTGGTGTGGAGCCCGTTCAACAAAAATGAAGAAAAATAAAATGTCATAACCACTCCTGCTCCCGCTCTTGAACAAACTGCTCCCGTCTTCGCTGCATCCCGCCTCGCCTGGTTCTATCGCTGCAGTTGGAATCGAGATTTGTCTCTTGTGATCGAACCAATGTGAGGTATTCCTTTAGTTTAGCTTACGAAAGAAGGAAAGGAATCACATGTTCCTGCTCTCCATTGGGTTTCCTTCGGCATGCTACTTCAGTGTGTATTCCTGTGTAAAGAAAACAGAAGAGAGGAAGACTTAACGGAGAGAATATAAAGGTCTTTTTAGCGAAACAATTTTTTGTCAAATTACACCACGCAACTATGCACCTCGAAGACCGTGAAACAACGAAACCCAAATACGGTACAATGACACACCCTGGTGACGGTATAACAACACATCCTACATATTTCAAATGAAGTATCCCAAAGACAGAGTAACAATGCACCCCAAAGATGATGAATTTCTCCAGACTCCTAAAGCTCTCTCTTTTTAGTCCACCACTACGACCAACACAACCAATTATGGTCTAAGTGGTTCATAACTCATATAGCTTCTAACTCCAGTCCTCGCGGCCTACGGACGTCAGCACAAATCCTGACTCCGGCCTCTGTGGCCTAGAAACAACACATTGCAGCTCACCACTATGGTCAGTGTGGCCAACTATGACCAATGTGTTCCACAACTCATGCAGCTCCCCACCCTGGCCTTTATGGCCTATAGACTTCATCACGGTTCACCAATATGACCTACGTGACGAACTAGGACCTACGTAGATCATAACTCGTTTAGCCCCCAACTCTAGCCCCTACGACCATTGGACGACATTGCAACTCACAACTATGACCTATTTGACCAACTACAACACACGTGGTCCATAACTTGCTTAGCTTCCAGCTTCAGCTCCTGCAGTCTACAAATATCATCATAGCTTATGACTGACCCTTTTGGCCTATATATGTTCTAATACGACCTACATGGTCCATGACTTCTGCATATCCTGAATATGGCTTGTGAGGCTTACGAGCATTATCACAGATCACCACTACAGCCTACATGATCAACAACGGTTTATGTGACTCCTAGTTCATGCAACTCCCAGGTCCAGTTTCTACAACTTATGAACGTTACTGTAATTCACCACTACGATTTTTGTGACCAACTAAAACTTAGGAGGTCCACAAGTCAAATAGCTCCCAACTATGACCTTTACTTTTACATACGACATCACAGCTCACCGTTATAACTTGCATGAACAACTACGACTTATGTGATGCACAACTCATGCAACTCTCAACTTCAGCATATACGACCGATCAACATTATCACAACTAACCACTATATCCTACATGACTAACTACGACCTATATGACTCACAGCTTCTATAACTTCCAACTACGACCTCTATGCTCAATCAACACTTCAAAAGAAGCCATTTATAGCCCACACGACCAACTACTTCTATAGCTTTCAACTGACGCCAAGCTAGCGCCCCAACCATCATCCATAACATTCACAGTAAATTTTTATCTTCATAACAATCGACTACGACCCTTGTAATATGCTATCACTGAGAACAACACTAATTACAGTCAGAATAAACAATTATCAAAGAACTATTATTGTACATTTACAATAATCCACTTTATAACTTCATCTTCTTTAATTCAAGAAAAAAAATGAATATTTGTACTAACTATTAAGAGCGAATTATTTCAATTGGACTAAACCATGTAGTTTTTTCCTCTTCTCAAGGTTTTTCCATGTATAAATTGAGGTTTTTCCTCATGTTTATTTCTTTTTAATTACCTGAGTGAATGTTAGATTTTCGTGTAACTCTAAGACGATAATTCATTATTCTACAGTTGCGTACCTTTTGACACACATGACTATAACATGTATTTTTTTTTCATTATAAAAATTATTATCAAAGTGAATTATAAGATTTTTATTATTTTGCACAGAATTATAGTGTTCAATATAAACAATCATTCATGAATAAAAGAAAATTTTAAATATATATCACAAAATTTTTATTTACATGTTTAATATTTAAAGTTTGATATTTATTCTTATGACATTTTTGTGTCATAAAATTATACATGAAAATATGTATTTTTTTTCATAGATGGAAATAGTGATATTTTTTTTTTTTTAATGAGAAAGTTGAAGATTTAAGTGATATAAAAATAAATATTAATGCACGGGTCTAACAAATGTAAATAAATAAAAAATTGTGTGGTTTGTATGACACTTTTAATAGTCACGCCTCAGCTTGGCCATTAATGGTGACTTCATAATGATAGTCATGGTGGTAGATATTCTTGGTTACGCAGCGTAATCAGAAGCACCTACCACTTATAATTCGGCAAAGTGCAAAGAAACTTTTCTAGGAAAATGAAATCTTCACTAAAAATGAAGATTTCTGTTGTGAACATAGCCTTCGCAATCTAGGGAATAAGTATCAAAGGATTTTCTTCGTTCTCTAAGTCGAGTTGGCTTCAACCCATTCATCGAGAGATGAAGCCGCCGATGAATCATGGGGTTGCTAGGTTCCTGGCTAATTAGAACGATTTGCTAAGGTTTTAGAGAAAAAACTCTCGTATTCGTAGGGATAAAGCAACGAAAATGTCCCATAACCTAGCAGTTTCCTCTAATCAGAAAATCCTAGCCTTAATTCTTTATCGACCAAACCTAGGAGGTTTTCTAGAAGAAAAACTTTTTGCAAGGGATTGAAGACATTATACCTTTGTGACAGTTGGAGTAGCGTGCTCTCGGCTTGCTCTAAGCTCCTACCTCGATCCGGTGAAGTTACTTCACTCCTATATGCAAGAAGCTTTCCTCTTCAAAGAAGAAGACCAATGCAACACTGAAAAAATTTTTGTCTCAACAAGCCAACTCGACCCAAAAATGACTCGAAAAATATGAATTCATGTTGATATGAATAATTTTCAGGTCGGGTTTAAGTAAAAATTTTCTAACCCAATTAATTTTTTTAGGTTGGGTTTAGGATGACCCCCAACTCGGAAATGACTTATAAACCTTAAATTGATTTGAAATAAACAAGTCAATCACGAATTAACTTGAAAATGTCCTGATTTAAACTTGAGTAGCCGTTATTCCTTACATAAACATATTGGATTCGGGCCGGCAGATTGAAAACGAGCTTCGTTCAAAGATCTATTTGTATAGGGTCAATTTCGAGTCGGGCCAGCCGACCCAAAATGACCCTAAAACTTGCTAAATTTTTAGTCATCAAGTTTGTACACATAGATAGCCACACACCCACATTTAGTTATAAAACAATGATATATGAATAGATCCATTTAAAATTACTCGAAGTTATGTAGTTTCGCCATTTAANTCTAGCGATTATGGGCCCATCCGGTTGCGGCAAGTCAACACTTCTCGACTCGCTTGCTGGTAACCTTGATTTGTCTTCATGTTATTATTGTTATTTTTTTGCTTTAATAAATTCATCAAATATTTTTATGATCTTAAAAATTATTATTATAGTCATAAAATAGAGAAAAGACGACTATTGATTTTTAGTATTATTCAAAGAAGAGGTCACTATTCATTAAATTTTCGGTTGTAATCTTTTTTTTTTCTAAATAATTTGACTGAATACCATATTATTAGTCATAGTTTATAAAATAGTATAATTATTGAATACGCGGTTGGAATAAATTATGGCAAAAAAAAATAAAATAAATAAAGCTATGCATACATTGAATTCAAATTTATCCTTTACCGTGCACAATGCATGGAGCCAGATTTAGGGGTGGAGAAAGGAGGGATTATTGCGTGCGGACACCGCATGCATCTCTGCATGCGGTGTTCGATCTTGGTCGTAGATCACGGTGATCTACGGTCAGGATTATTTCCGTTTTTAAAAAAATAAAATAAAAAAATTTAGGTGGGGCCCACCGAAATACATCTGGACCATAAATCAGGTGATTTACGGTCCGGTGTCCGCACGCAAGCTGCGTGCGGACACCAATCCGTACGGAATAAAGGGAGAGAAAAGAGAGAGTGTTGTCCCATCTGGGGGCAAAGTAGGGTGGTCCCGAGTTTTGTGGTCCCTCCTATTCCACACAAGTGAGGCAAACTCCCTACATGAGGAGGGAGAGAGCCTAGCCTAAGGGCAATAAGAGATACTCATTCTTTTGTCCTGCTCAAGCCGATCCTCCTGGAGTTACTTCTTATTGTTGGATTTGTCGACGTCAAATGGCCCGCTCTGGCGATCGTGTGGCAAATAAAATATTCAAGTTTAGGTGTTAGTTATGTAAAGATAAAGGATTGGGCGGCATGCATGTCAAAATCTTAAACTATTTATCTATTTATATATTTATTAATATATAAGAATTGAGTGCTATGTAACTATATATTCAAATTTTCAATTTGAGAGGTAGCCAACACGGCTGTTGGTTAGCCGACCTGAGCAACGAAGTGGTCAGTCGGAGCAATTAGGCGACTAACAAGTGGGTGGCTGGTCGGAGGGGGAGGTTGGCGGCTAGCCAATAGTTGAGGTGGCTCGCAAGGTTTGGGTAATATTTATGTAAATTTCTTTCTTTAAGTGTTGGCTAATTAGAGCGGCGAGGCATTTGTCAAGTGGATGACTAGACGGAGTGGGAGGTGGTCGGTGGGCGAGCAAAGCGGCCGACAATATTTGGGTGTTATTTATGTAAATTTCTATTTTTAATAGTTGGTCAGCCTTGTTGATCGGTCGCAGCTGCGAGACGACCGACCCTTGGATGATCTGTCAGAGGAGAGGTAGCTGACCAAAAGGCGGCCAACAAGTTTTGGTGGTGTTTATATTGACTTCTAGTAATTAAGAGTCGCCCGTTCAGGCAGTCCTTCGTATGGCCGACCTAAGTCGTTGGTCCTGCAGGTTCATGGTTGCTCGATGATAACTCGTATCATATATGATATATAAATATTATATCACATCATCAAGCTAACAACAAACAAGTTAATTTAAATAATATATCATATGAACTATCATTGAGTTTAATAGCGAGCGTTTAAAATATTACATGTTGAACAACAAACGAGTTTGTTCGTGAACATAAATGAACAAGTTTGATTATGTTCAGGTCCAGTTCATTTAAGCTTCGAACTTTTATAAATTGTTCAAGCTTGTCTATTTGCTAATTTGAACGAACATGATTGAATCTTAATCCAGCCGAGTTTGAGTTGTTCATTGGTTCAACTTGAAAAGTTTTTCATCTTATCAGCGACATGGTCAACGCTCATCACACCTTTTAGGATATTGAATCCAAATTTATTCGGGAGGCCTTTCTAAGGAATAGAGCACTGAAGAAAGAAAGAAAGAAAGAAAAGAAAAGAAAAAGACATCTAAGTCAACTGGCATAAAGATGCTGATTCAAGGGAACTCCAACACCCTATGCATCTCCAATCATACAGGGGATTCCATAAACTCTTTCATCTATAATCAAGGGTTGACAATCCAGCTAACTTTGCTCATTAAATCAATATTACTGACCCAAAGTCAATCAAGCTAAGTCAATTGAAAACTCTAACTAAGCCTAATCAACCAAACCGATCAAGCCGAGTTGAAACCAAACAAGCTCAATTGGCCTAGCCACTGAGCAGTCGACCAATAGACTCATTTCTATAAGATACAAAGAATGCCCCGCACTACCCCGATTAATGCGTAGGCAAAAGTGTAACATCAATATATTGTACTCTCTCATGTATAAATAGAAAGATCATTTTTGTGAACAAGAGAAAATAGAATTAGCCCAAAAAGGCAAGAAAGGTCATCACAATTGCCACGATTATTGTTATTATTATTATTCTTTTTCTTTCTTTCATTTTTTACGCTCTATTCATTGGATGTGATTCAACGCTATCACTATCAGGCAAATCTAGCTTCTAATTCGTCTATCCCACTTAATACAGACAATAATTAGGTATGTCATTAATAGTCCCCTAACGACAACTACAATTCAAGAGTTGTTCTACTTCTACCGTGAAATTCATTTTTGAAATAAGACACGTTTTGGGCGGTGGCTACACCGCTTATATATTTAGCAAAATTGTATTTTGTGAAGATATTGTAGTGAGAAAGTTGTGTTTTACAATATGATCTAACTAAGTGCAGTTGCAGCAAACAAACTATGGTCATACTTTAAAAAAAAAAATTTGTAAAAGTCAGCACAATTTCTTGAACAACAGTTTCTTTTACAGTAACTTCAAAGTTACTTGTTCAAACAACTGCAACTGTCCCCACACGATCCCACCGTCCATGATATTATGAACGTCACATTAACTATTTTCTCAAATTACAAAAAAGTGCACGTAAANACCGTGATCTACGGTCAAGATCGGACACCGCATGCAGAGATGCATGCGGTGTCCGCACGCAATAATTCCTCCAGATTTAGGGGCGGAGAAGGAGAGGGAGAGAAAAGAGAGAGTGTTGTCGGCAAAGTAGGGTGGTCCCGAGTTTTGTGGTCCCTTCTATAACTCCCTACATGAGGAGGAGGGAGAGAGCCTAGGGACCCCTTCTACATCCAAGACTTTCTCTAATAATACAAAAGGGAGAGAAAATTACATATGTGCCGCTGTTTCGAGGGGGGCAATAAGAGATACTCATTCTTTTGTCTTGCTCAAGCCGATCCTCCTGGAGTTACTTCTTATTGTTGGATTTGTCGACGTCAAATGGCCCGCTCTGACGGTCGTGTGGCAAATAAAATATCCAAGTTTAGGTGTTAGTTATGTAAAGATAAAGGATTGGGCGGCATGCATGTAAAAATCTTAAACTATATATCTATTTATATATTTATTAATATATAAGAATTGAGTGCTATGTAACTATGTATGCAAATTTTCAGTTTGAGAGGTAGCCAACTCGATTGTTGGTTAGTCGACCCGAGCAACGAAGTGGTCAGTCGGAGCAGTTAGGCGACTAACAAGTGGGTGGATGGTCGGAGGGGCAGGTTGGCAGCTAGCCGATAGTTGAGGTGGCCCGCAAGGTTTGGGACTATTTATGTAAATTTCTTTCTTTAAGTGATGGCTAATTAGAGCGGCGAGGCATTTGTCAAGTGGATGACTAGATGGAGTGGGAGGTGGTCGGTTGGGCGAGCAAAGCGGTCAACAATATTTGGGTGTTATTTATGTAAATTTCTATTTTTAATAGTTGGTCAGCCTTGTTGACCGGTCGCAGCAGCGAGACGATCGACCCCTGGATGATCTGTCAGAGGAGAGGTAGCTGACCATAAGGCAGCCAACAAGTTTTGGTGGTGTTTATATTGACTTCTATTAATTAAGAGTCACCCTTTCGGGCGGTCCTTCGTATGGTCGACCTAAGTCGTTGGTCCTGCAGGTTCATGGTTGCTCGATGATAACTCGAATCATATATGATATATAAATATTATATCACATCATCAAGCTAACAACAAACAAGTTAATTTAAATAATATATCATATAAACTATCATTGAGTTTAATAGCGAGTGTTTAATAAATTACATATTGAACAACAAACGAGTTTGTTCGTGAACATAAATGAACAAGTTCGATTATGTTCAGGTCTAGTTCATTTAAGCTTCGAACTTCTATAAATTGTTCAAGCTTGTCTATTTGCTAATTTGAACGAACATGATTGAATCTTAATCCAGCCGAGTTTGAGTTGTTCATTGGTTCAACTTGAAAAGTTTTTCATCTTATCAGCGACATGGTCAACGCTCATCACACCTTTTAGGATATTGAATCCAAATTTATTCGGGAGGCCTTTCTAAGGAATAGAGCACTGAAGAAAGAAAGAAAGAAAGAAAAGAAAAGAAAAAGACATCTAAGTCAACTGGCATAAAGATGCTGATTCAAGGGAACTCCAACACCCTATGCATCTCCAATCATACAGGGGATTCCATAAACTCTTTCATCTATAATCAATGGTCGACAATCCAGCTAACTCTGCTGATTAAATCAATCTTACTGACCCAAAGTCAATCAAGCTAAGTCAACCGAAAACTCTAACTAAGCCTAATCAACCAAACCGATCAAGCCGAGTTGAAACCAAACAGCTCAAATGACCTAGCCACTGAACAGTCGACCAATAAACTCATTTCTAAAAGATACAAAGAATGCCCCGCACTACCCCGATTAAAGCGTAGGCAAAAGTGTAACATCAATATATTGTACTATCTCATGTATAAATAGAAAGATCATTTTTGTGAACAAGAGAAAATAGAATTAGCCCAAAAAGACGAGAAAAGTCATCACAATTGCCACGATTATTGTTATTATTATTATTCTTTTTCTTTCTTTCATTTTTTACGCTCTATTCATTGGATGTGATTCAACACTATCACTATCAGGCAAATCTAGCTTCTAATTCGTCTATCCCACTTAATACAAACAATAATTAAGTATGTTATTAATAGTCTCCTAAAGACAACTACAATTCAAGAGTTGTTCTACTTCTACCGTGAAATTCATTTTTGAAATAAGACACATTTTGGGCGGTGGCTACACCGCTTATGTATTTAGCAAAATTGTATTTTGTCTCTTTCTGAAGATATTGTAGTGAGAAAGTTGTGTTTTACAATATGACCTAATTAAGTGCAGTTGCAACAAACAAACTATGGTCATACTTTAAAAAGAAAAATTGTAAAAGTCAACACAATTTCTTGAACAACAGTTTTTTTTACAGTAACTTCAAAGTTACTTGTTCAAACAACTGCAACTGTCTCCACACGATCCCACCGTCCATAATATTATGAACATCACATTAACTATTTTCTCAAATTACAAAAAAGTGCACGTAATTAATAACTACTAATAACCAATAATTTTAATCGAGTCACTTCTTTAATTTTCACCTCCTACTTTCCTTTAAAAAAAAACACTCGCCCCTTCTAAATTACTCATACTTTATTTGGTTTTGTAAGTACCAAAATGATGAACTTCTTCTACCGCAATAAATATTTCAATTGGATCTGTATTGATCATAATTAATGCCGATCGTACCTTGACAATGAACTGAAACTAATCGGATCTGAATATACGTTTGAATTTTTATTATTCGGAATCTCAAAATGATTTATTATATTTATCAGACTTAACTCTAATAAAAATCTGACCTTTTAATTAAACAATATTAAACGCTAATTACAGTGATTAAATTCGCCGCAGGACGCCTCTCATCGAACCTTAGCCAGAGCGGAGAAATCCTCATCAATGGCAGAAAGCAAGTTCTCGCCTACGGAACCTCAGTAAACTAACCATAAGTTTAATAACCTCTCTCTCAGCCATTAAACCTTAATTAACGAACTAAGTACGCTACCTTAATTGCATGAACGCAGGCTTACGTGACCCAAGACGACGTCTTAATGACGAGCCTAACAGTCCGTGAAGCCGTCCAGTACGCCGCCGAGCTCCAGCTGCCGTCCTCACTGAGCCGATCGGCGAAGCTCGAGCGAGCCGAGGAGACGATAAGGGAGATGGGACTAGCGGCCGTCGGCGGCGTACGGATCGGCGGCCGAGCTACTAAGGGGATAAGCGGGGGGCAGAGGAGAAGGGTGAGTATATGCATGGAGATTATCAAGCGGCCGAAGCTCTTATTTCTCGACGAGCCGACCAGCGGGCTCGATAGCGCCGCCGCCTTCCACGTCATCAGCCGAATCGCCAAGATGGCGGCTAGTGGGGACCGCATGACCGTGGTGGCCGCCGTGCATCAGCCTGGGCCGGAGGTCTTTGAATTGTTCAAATCGGTTTGTGTTTTGGCTTATGGGCGGGCCGTCTTTTTCGGCCCGCCCGACGCCGCACCCGAGGTGAGTACTTTTGAGAAATTATTAGATTCGAATAATTACATAATATTTTAAATATTTTTTGATATATTATGATAAAATAACATAATAATAATAATAATAATAATAGAAATTTTCGATTCAATATTTTCTTCTGTATTTATATATATAACACTAAAATTTTAATTTTTACATTTATACAACTCAATTTTTAATCACATAAAAAATACCACCATTTGAAATTTTTAAAGGTAAAAATAAAGACATTTTCATGCGAGGAAGAGTGGAAAAGTACAGGTGTTAGATATGCAAATAAATAGGAATTGAGTGGTATTTTTATTATTTTTCTTAATTATAATAATTTAGGATTTAGAAAACTTTAATTTATGTAAATAATAATTATATAATTTATGTAAAAATTGAACAATTATTTTTTTACGTTTAATAAATTATTGTAAATACACTATTATTATAGCATTTTTCTATTCACTATAAAATCATGGCCGTTTTCAGCAGTTCACGTAATTAAATTCAAAATAAAAAATAATAATTTGTGACGCAGTAACTTAGGCATGGAAACATTTATAATTTTTGTAGTTCATCCAAGTACTGACTTTGATGGTCCACTTTTAATTAATTACATTATCTTTAGTCGCTCATTTTACTTTACTTTAAATAATATATGCATTCCAAAACTACCACATTTGTCTAATGCATTTTCCATTTGCATTCACATTCATATTTTTATTCATATGAATGATGCATTCTTGTATATATATATATATATATATATATATATATTGAATTGTTTTCTTAATGATCATTTGCAGTTCTTCGCATCTAATGGATTCCCAATTCCATCCCTTAAAAATCCCTCAGATCACTACTTGAAGACTATTAACAAGGATTTTGACAGGGTTTGTTTATATTAATATATTTATGAATTTTTAAAGATAACTTTACATTTTAATCCTGAATTAATTACTAATAAATATATTTGCAATTATTTGTTGAATAGGACATTGAAGAAGGACCTGAAGCTGAGCCCACCACATCAGACAAAGCCATAGAGATCCTAGTCCAGTCTTATATCTCATCCAGGCATTCATGCCAAACTATTTTACAGATTGACCATATACGTGAAATGGTATATATGTAAAACAAATTATATATTTCCTGACATAAACAATTCATATAGACATATATATAAATATTGAATTTTTTTGGGTGTTAGGGAGGAGAAGCAGTGAATAAGAGGAGGCAGGCCAGCTTTTTGCTGCAGTGCGCAGTGCTTNATATATTTCCTGACATAAACAATTCATATAGACATATATATAAATATTGAATTTTTTTGGGTGTAAGGGAGGAGAAGCAGTGAATAAGAGAAGGCAGGCCAGCTTTTTGCTGCAGTGCGTAGTGCTGACAAGGAGATCATTTGTTAATATGTACAGAGATTTGGGCTATTATTGGCTGAGATTTGCTATCTATGTTGCTCTTTGTTTGTGCGTTGGAACAATTTTTCACAATATTGGCCATAGCTTTGGTTCTATTCAGGTTGGGCGATTGCTATTTTTTTAAAGCAATTTTGGTATATTTGAAATTAAGTTAATTGTGTTAATTAGATTATGATTATAACAATTTAGTTATGCTAAGTGATTTATAGCAGGATAAATGAATGAGTTTTTCATCATAATTTANTGCTATCTATGTTGCTCTTTGTTTGTGCGTTGGAACAATTTTTCACAATATTGGCCATAGCTTTGGTTCTATCCAGGTTGGGCGATTTCTATTTTTTTAAAGCAATTTTGGTATATTTGAAATTAAGTTAATTGTGTTAATTAGATTATGATTATAGCAATTTAGTTATGCTAAGTGATTTATAGCAGGATAAATTAATGAGTTCTTCATCATAATTTTCAGGCTAGAGGCTCTATGCTTTCGTTTACAGCTGCATTCCTTACATTCATGGCGATTGGTGGCTTCCCATCCTTTGTGGAGGACATGAAGGTCCGTGAATTTATCAAAATTACTTTTTTCTCAATTTCTAATACAAGAAAAAGATATATTTAATGTACTTGTATAGATCTTCAAAAGAGAGAGATTAAACGGACATTACGGTGTCACTTCATTCACGATAGCCAACACAGTCTCGGCAACCCCCTACCTAGCCTTAATCTCAATCATTCCTGGAGCCATTGCCTACTACTTAGTAGGGTTGCAGAGCAATATCGATCATTTCGTTTACTTTGCGCTCGTCTTATTCTCGTGTATGATGCTGGTTGAAGGTCTGATGATGATAGTCGCTAGTATCGTCCCTGATTTTCTGATGGGGATCATCACGGGTGCTGGAATTCAGGGGGTAATGATGCTCAATGGAGGCTTTTTTAGGCTGCCTGATGATTTGCCGAAGCCGATCTGGCGATACCCGATGTACTATATCGCCTTTCACAAATATGCAAATCAAGGATTCTACAAGAACGAGTTTGTGGGATTGACATTTCCTAACAATCAAACGGGCGGAGCTCCTACAATCACAGGAGAGGAGATATTAAAGGAAATATGGCAGGTGGAAATGAGATACTCAAAGTGGGTCAATTTGGGAATATTGTTTGGGATGGTGCTATTATATAGATTTCTTTTCTTGGTGATTGTGAAGATGTGGGAGAAGACAAGTCCTAAGTTAAGAGGAATAATGGCTAGGGTTCCAAGAGAAATCAACATCCATTGATGCCTATTTGGTATAGCTTCTAAATTAGTTATGTCCAGACCATATGATGGTTAGGGTTGGTACTAATTTTTTTAAGAAAATAAAGATATGTGCTCATGTATTAATATTCTCATAGATGATGCTTATTTAATGAATATCTTGACAAAAAGTTAGATGTATATCTACTATCAATAAGATATCATTTTCATGCAATATATAATAGGAAGATTTACATACATACCACACAATTCCTATGTATTCACATATCTAACTTCTAAACTTCAATTTTTACATATGCCACCTTACTTATGTATGAAATGGCGAATTTCATTTTTTTTAAGTTAAAATTGTGGTGCTTTGAAGTGGTGTGAAAATTTTTGGTAATATAAATGTAAAAAATAAAATTTAGATATGTAAATAAATAGGAATTGGATAATATGTTTGTAAATGCCACAACTAAACATTTACATGATAAAAATAACACAATGCTCCGAAGACATAAAAATAAGGAAATATTTGCATGAAAAAAATGTGCATAAAATTTAGTTCAAATAAGAAATATTATCATAAAAAAATTTCAACAAAATTTTAATCAAAATATGACCATATTCAGATGAGATTAATCGGGTGCAAGACTTGTGAAGAAGTTGGTAGAAAGCTTTCTCTCCAACCATGAGACCCGAGTTCAAAGCACACTCTAACCACTAATTTCTAATCTAATTGTCATTAACACTAAACTTCCAAAACAAATAAAAATGAAGCCAATTTTTCAAAAAATTAACATGAATATTTTGATCGAATTAATTATGTAAATCAACTAACACGTTATTGTTTTTATGAGGCGTCTGATTGTGTCTGATTGTGTCTGATTGTGTCGATCAATTGGTCACTGCGGTGAGTTGTCCAAAAGGCATAAATATCCTGGTTTTTTTTTTTTTTTTAACTATACACAATACCTCAAAGCCCAGAAGACAGCACCGCCACACCCAATAAAAATTTCAAAGCCCAAAAGAGTAACATTACAGCGCCCGGAGGGGAGCACCATAACACCCACATGTAAAACTACAACGTCGAGACCAGCCACAACACAACTCCGAGTTCATATTCAGAACCCGAGAGCGTGACATTGCAGCGCTAGTAGGAGAGCGTCGCAGTGCCGATTGAGCGTTGCAACACCATCATAGCAGCGCTCAAACACCAACAACCAAATTCAGGCAACATTCACTTAAATTCTAAGTTTCATTGCGAGATGGGTGCACGTTGAAGGATTGGATTTCGCGAATAAAGAGAAGAGTATCATGATGCGTTCCAAAAAAGAAGAGGCTTGAGTGCAGTGTAATTTATACGGTTCTCATATTTTTTATAGTTGATTTTTTTGGCGTGGTGCGACTCCATGATTTTTTCCCATTCTTTTGTTACTTCACATTAAATCTTGCATTCTTTGTATTTTTTGAGATTTTCTTATTTTTGTGCACTTATGTTCAAAAGTTTGGTTTGGATCTCTTGAATCTATTTCCACAATTTTATCACTTCTCTCCCCCAAAAGTCATCACATACAAAACAGTATAAAAATAAAAAAGTAAAAAAATAAAAAAGATACAACATGCTTATTTTTAAAAGCTTAAAAGCTAAAACATCATTAAAATTTCAAATGTTAACTGCATAATTTAAAAAAAAAATCGAGTGCCTACGTAGGTGACCAGTTCCTTAATAAATTAAGGAGCAAAGACGTTTCTTTTGCTTAAAATAATGCTTCCTAGCTCTTTTTTTTAAGAAAAGTCCACTTTGGTGAATGGTAGACTTGATTTAATAATTTCAAAAGATATTTAGAAGTAATATTAAGATAATGTATGAAGATATCCTAAAATGGCATAATTTTTATTTTTTCTGATTTACATAATAGAGAAAATAAATAAATAAACAATTCCTCATGCATGCATGTGCATGAGAAGTCTTAATATTATAATATGTTCGAATTTAGATAAACTTTTCCAATAAATAGAACAAAATGTGATTACTCTCTATCAAGATGATTTGACCATGAAAATCAAAGGGAATAAAATTGTTGAACTCTTTTAGGACATTTCCGTTCATCTATATAATTCAGGAGAGGTCTTGCGAAAAAGATCGAAGGGAGCTGAGGAATTTTAAAGAGTCATTCTTCAACTCTGGTCAGGCAAAAGGGAGGAAAAGGTCGTGAGATTGAGAGAGATTTTCTTTGAGAGTCAGGCCAGNAGGTGCCGATCCGCGCTCCATCCGATCGATCCGGCCAAAGAAGGTCCAAGAGGATCTCACTGGCCGCAGACGTTCGGAACGATAGCGCTTTCGGAGCTTCTCGATCTTATGACGACACTGCGTGCCGGTTTTGGAAGGAACTGTAAAGCCGCATCGAGCGGCAACCTCGNATATAAATGTAAAAAATAAAATTTAGATATGTAAATAAATAGGAATTGGATAATATGTTTGTAAATGCCACAGCTAAACATTTACATGATAAAAAATAACACAATGCTCCGAAGACATAAAAATAAGAACATATTTACATGAAAAAAATGTGCATAAAATTTAGTTCAAATAAGAAATATTATCATAAAAAATTTTCAACAAAATTTTAATCAAAATATGACCATATTCAGATGAGATTAATTGGGTGCAAGACTTGTGAAGAAGTTGGTAGAAAGCTTTCTCTCCAACTATGAGACCCGAGTTCAAAGCACACTCTAACTACTAATTTCTAATCTAATTGTCATTAACACTAAACTTCCAAAACAAATAAAAATGAAGCCAATTTTTCAAAAAATTAACATATAAAAATATTAACATGAATATTTTGATCGAATTAATTATGTAAATCAATTAACACGTTATTGTTATTATGAGGCGTCTGATTGTGTCAATCAATTGGTCACTGCGGTGAGTTGTCCAAAAGTCATAAATATCCTGGTTTTTTTTTTTTTTTTTAACTATACACAATACCTCAAAGCCCAGAAGGCAGCACCGCTACACCCAATAAAAATTTCAAAGCCCAAAAGAGTAACATTGCAGCACCCGGAGGGGAGCACCATAACACCCACATGTAAAACCACAACGTCGAGACCAGACACAACACAACTCCGAGTTCATATTCAGAACCCGAGAGCGTGACATTGCAGCGCTAGTAGGAGAACGTCGCAGTGCCGATTGAGCGTTGCAACACCACTATAGCAGCGCTCAAACACCAACAACGAAATTCAGGCAGCATTCACTTAAATTCTAAGTTTCATTGCGAGATGGGTGCACGTTGAAGGATTGGATTTCGCGAATAAAGAGAAGAGTATCATGATGCGTTCCAAAAGATAAGAGGCTTGAGTGCGGTGTAATTTATACGGTTCTCATATTTTTTATAGTTGATTTTTGGCGTGGTGCGACTCCATGATTTTTTCCCATTCTTTTGTTACTCCACATTAAATCTTGCATTCTTTGTATTTTTTTTTATTTTCTTATTTTTGTGCACTTATGTTCAAAAGTTTGGTTTGGATCTCTCGAATCTATTTCCACAATTTCATCACTTCTCTCCCCCAAAAGTCATCACATACAAAACAGTATAAAAATAAAATATAAAAAATAAAAAAAGATACAACATGCTTATTTTTAAAAACTTAAAAGCTAAAACATTATTAAAATTTCAAAATTTAACTGCATAATTTAAAAAAAAAAAATCGAGTGCCTACGTAGGTGACCAGTTCCTTGATAAATTAAGGAGCAGAGATGTTTCTTTTGCCTAAAATAAATGCTTCCTTGCTCTTTTTTTTAAGAAAAGTCCACTTTGGTGAATGGTAGACTTGATTTAATTATTTCAAAAGATATTTAGAAGTAATATTAAGATAATGTATGAAGATATCCTAAAATGTCATAATTTTTATTTGTTCTGATTTACATAATAGAGAAAATAAATAAATAAACAATTCCTCATGCATGCATGTGCATGAGAAGTCTTAATATTATAACATGTTCGAATTTACATAAACTTTGCCAATAAATAGAACAAAATGTGATTACTCTCTATCAAGATGATTTGACCATGAAAATCAAAGGGAATAAAATTGTTGAACTCTTTTAGGACATTTCCGTTCATCTATATAATTCAGGAGAGGTCTTGCGAAAAAGATCGAAGGGAGCTGAGGAATTTTAAAGAGTCATTCTTCAACTCTGGTCAGGCAAAAGGGAGGAAAAGGTCGTGAGATTGAGAGAGATTTTCTTTGAGAGTCAGGCCAGTAACTTCTTTCCCTTTACCTCCTATTTATACACCATAAAGTCTATGTGCTATAAACATTCAGTGATTAATTCATCAAAAAGAAAGAAAGAAAAAAAAGACAAAAAGAAAGGGAAAAAAAAAAGATAAAAAGATATAGAGCTCATCATCTTCAATGATTAACTCAGAAAGATAGCATGGAGAGTAATGATGATTTTCATTTATGATAAATATAAACATCAGATTTGCATCATTCTACAATGTTTGAAAAAGTTCAGAATTAACTATTTTCAATCAAATTTGGGAATGATTATTAACACAAGTCTATTATGCTAAAGCATAAGACAAATTTAAAAACTACTATTAATTGTAAACATACTCTCAAAATTAAGAATATGCATAGACATATCTGGTAAAATATTAAATATGAATTTGCAAAGAAAAGATGGAAAGCGAGAAGAATACAAGGTATTGTAGCAAATTAATGGAATAAAGTCAAATCATATTGAAGGATGGACTATTAAAAAGTTTTCACTATATATATTTTTATAATCTTTTATCCCAATACAACTACAATGTTATATGAGCCCACCTTCCTAGTAGACACCTTACATCCTAGTATATCTTATTCTCATCAACAACAAACTTATAGATGTAATGATGAATAATCAATTTTCAACAAGTATTTTGATGCAAATCACGCAAATGACTAATATAATACAAAGCAAATAATGCAAATGCTAAAATACTACCATACATCCTGATGAATGCTGATACAGACCTATAACTAGTTCCTTGAGAAACGATGTGGCTATATCACATGCCTTATAGATTAATAAACTTCTCACATTCACAGACAAAGCCATATAATAAAGATATGCCCATATAGACTGATAACTTTTTCTAAGAAAACAAAAATGAATGGCTTAAATATGAATTACGACAAGTTATGCACTTTTACATTTGAACAAATAGCTAAAATTTTAAATTTCCCGTTTCTTTTACCTACATTTTCTGATGAAGATTCTTTCTTTTTAATTTATTTGAGAATCAAGGAAACAGAACCAAAAATATAACCAACTTCAATTTCATTAAAAATGATGATTTTATAAGTAATTTCATCAGGATTTTATCATCAAATTTCTCAACTGCTAATCAAATTCAATGGGCCTGATTGGTTCACATTAATAGGCAATAATAAATTCACTCATATTCAAGTTTTTCAATTTCTATTTCTAGTTTAGGTTTATAGTCAATAATAGATTCATAGACACATCAACTTTAGATTTGGATATGATCTTAGGTAACATTTTAATTTAAAAGTTGATTATATTGAGATTTAGATTGAGAATTGATTGCATACTCAAAATTTCAAATTTTGATTTTCACCTCTTAAATTGAGTCAACATATATCGCAATTGCAATCTTAGTTTCAGCAACATCAAGTGCAGATTCATATTTTAACAGCAAATCATCATATGCATCTATACAATTCATTCTATATAATATTTCATAAACTACAATTCATTCTATAAGATCATATATGGATAAGCATAAATATTGTGTTGGCGTATGTTTGACAGACTTTAGATGAAATGTAATAACTTTTCTTTAGGGGCCTTAAATAAAAATTTAGTGGGTATTAACTGAATGATTGTAATATTCCTCAATATCCAAAGATCTAAATAAAGTCTCCCATAGTATTTTTGATGAATTTCAGGATAGATCATTCCCAATTTCTCACCTGAAACCTCAATAAAAATATGCAATAGTAACAACAAAAGTTTAAAAGATAACAACACTTAACCACAAAATTAGTAAATGCTGAATAATACTCAAACACACCACAACCACTCTGTTTACAATTCTTCAATTGATAAAGTAATTTGTCCCTGTATTCATTAGATGGCAGACATTTCCCTTTAAGTTTATATTCCATATCAAGTCATGAAGATATAGAATTAACAGCACACTAATAGTATTGAGCATTATCATTAATTTAGGAATAACTCCCTTTACAAATCAAATAGATTGTAAAAATAAAAAATAAAATTCCAAATTATCAATCCAATTTTAAAATTATCAAAAATTATACCTCTTATTGGATGTAATAATGTAATAATACAATGTTGAACCTCCTAAAAGTCACATTATTGTTTATTATAATCATAGCTGACCCAAATTCATTTAAAGTGCATCAGCTATTTATTTTTTTAAACGACATATATGTCATACTTCCGGTTAACATTATCATACAACCTTGAGCTCTGATGCCAAATGTAATGAATGATCTCTTCGGGTTTAAGGTTTACCAATCGCAAATCTAGGATGGAATGCCCAAAACACGCAAAATGATTAAAATTTGCAGTACACCATCTCTTAGTTATGTAAAAGCTTTGGTTTTCTTGATGTAAACTAGAAAATAAGTAAAACTCACCCAAAACAATAACTTAAAGATCATGTAAAATTGAAATTAAAAAAGAAATTTGAGATTGAATAAAATCATATAACAATTAGGATTCGCAATGGACGAATTAAAATAAATTTATGAAATACTTTAAGGGTATTTACATAGATACCGTCCAATTCCTATATATTTACATCTATATAACACCTAAACTTTACTTTTTACATCAACACAACCCAAATCCTTTATATCACAAAAAAATACCTATATTTAAACTTTTAGAAAGTGGAATACACCTTTTCATGTATAGATAAGGTGGCATGCATTTTAAACATTGAAGTTTAGATATTAGATATTTAAATACATAGGAATTAAGTGGTCTGTATGTAAACCTTCCAATATTTTATCAATACAAATGCAAAATCATTCTTAAAGTAAACATAATAAAGAAGAACAAAGATGAAAATCACTAAATAGAAGATGAAAGCCTCATGCCAGTGTAAAAAAGAAAGCTTTTATTGTAAATTGTTATCAGTATTTGTGCCGCACTTGAACCACAAAAAAAATTTTGAGAAGAAACCTGAAATTTTAGTTAGCAATAGGAAGATGTTTGCATGGCTGAAATCCATATCTTTACCATAAAAATGAAAGTCAGCTACTCCTTGGATCCGAAAATCAGCTTATACACACAGCTTGCAGCAATACAATAATTGCAATAGTGAAACAACACTTGAAGGAACTAAGACTCATTTAGCAAAATCATAAGATTAACCAAAATAGAATTCTAACCATATCAATAAGACTATTAGAGAATACAATTCATTCTCTATTGGGATCATCAGCATACACATAGTCAGGTTTTTAAATTTATAAGAAAATAAAAACTATGAAATAAAAACAATTAAAAAATGTAACCACGAAATTAGAGTTTTAATGGGTATAGGGATTCATTTTTGCATCCAGCAGAAGAAACCTTGTTAGGAAAGTAGTACTCATATGCATAATTTAAATCTACAACTTTCTCATGATTCTCATTGCCATGCAACTTGCCCAACATAAAACAATTTAGTGACNCCAGTGTAAAAAAGAAAGCTTTTATTGTAAATTGTTATCAGTATTTGTGCCGCACTTGAACCACAAAAAAAATTTTGAGAAGAAACCTGAAATTTTAGTTAGCAATAGGAAGATGTTTGCATGGCTGAAATCCATATCTTTACCATAAAAATGAAAGTCAGCTACTCCTTGGATCCGAAAATCAGCTTATACACACAGCTTGCAGCAATACAATAATNCCCATCCTTAAAATTGCCCATTTAAAAAATAGTTCATAAAGTAACCAAAAATAAACTCAAAAGCGAAAAAAATGCCGACTTGGAGAGTATAATGAACAAATCTCCTCGTCAAACAGTGCTTATTTAACTCAAATCATGAAAAACCAGAGCACGATGGAGCGTTGAAGGCGGCATAGATTACCTTGNCCCATCCTTAAAATTGCCCATTTAAAAAATAGTTCATAAAGTAACCAAAAATAAACTCAAAAGCGAAAAAAAATGCCGACTTGGAGAGTATAATGAACAAATCTCCTCGTCAAACAGTGCTTATTTAACTCAAATCATAAAAAACCAGAGCACGATGGAGCGATGAAGGCTTCATAGATTACCTTTNACAGTGCTTATTTAACTCAAATCATGAAAAACCAGAGCACGATGGAGCGTTGAAGGCGGCATAGATTACCTTTGCGCTTACATATCCGACGAATTCTTCGCCTTCTTCGAGAAAGCCCCTGCAATGGTCTCCATAAGTCCCCGCTGGGCTTCCATGATCATCTCCATCCTTTTCACCTCCATCTCCATCCACTCCCGCTCCAACTCCCTCATAACATCCATCCTCCTCCTCTCCATCCTTACATAACCCTCCCCAAACCTCCTCAACTCCGCCGCCATCTCGCCGACATCACCGCCATCTTCCACCTCATTCTCATCATCATCGTCTTCCTCCTCATCCGCGGGTAGTCTCTTCCTCTTTCCTAAACTTCTCGAACCTCTAGAATCTTCCCACGGCGCGGCCTCCCGCAGGATTCCATTAATGCTCCGCGTATTGCTCCCGCGCGGCTCTGCGGAATCCTCATCCTCATCCTCATCAGAGGAGGCCGGCAGCGCAGAGATAGGTGCCGATCCGCGCTCCATCCGATCGATCCGGCCAAAGAAGGTCCAAGAGGATCTCACTGGCCGCAGACGCTCGGAGCGATAGCGCTTTCGGAGCTTCTCGATCTTATGACGACACTGCGTGCCGGTTTTGGAGAGAACTGTAAAGCCGCATCGAGCGGCAACCTCTGCTGCGACCTCTTCCCATTGTTGAGCCTTGAGCTGGCCGCGTTTCAGGGAGTTCCATCTCTCCTCGTAGGCATCGATCAAGTGGGCAGTCTCTTGGTCGGTCCACGGCGAGCCTGGGTTGGATTTGCGAGGAGCGGCGGCGGCGGCGGCGGCCGCGGCCGCCGGAGTTGATGGTGGTCCGGCCGTCATGATTTTAAGATTAGGGATAGGGTTTGTAGCGGAGGAAGTGAGGAGGGCATTGGTAAGAGGTGGTGGATGCGGTGGCGGTGGTGGTGGTGGGTGATTTTGATCGGTAGGTGGACTGGGAGGTGTTTTCTTTTTTGGTGCATTTACATATATACCACTTAACTCCTATGTATTTACATAGTGAGTAGCTAACTTTTATTCTTTTATATATAGCACCTATATAATTCATATCACCTTAAAAATATTATTATATTAATTTCTCAAAAATTAAATACATCTTACTATTCATAGATAAGATGCTATATTCGTAAAAATTAAAGTAAAGATATTAAGTATGAAAATACATAGAAATTTATCGGTATGTATGTAAATCCTCATTTTTTTTAATAAAATTTATAAATTTTATCTTATTTCGTGGCAAAACTTGATGCGTGCAAGAAAATTCGTGGCAGTAGAGTATTAGATTATCGCTTTGATGTGATACGTAGATTCGACATGCACTGAGAAGAGATAAAACAACTTCAGAGACATTCTTTGTCTGAAAACCAAGCAGGAGCTTTGAAACATAGAGACTTTCCCATAAAAAAGAATCACCCTTTGCGGATCTATTTCCCCATGGATAATAAAAGTGAAATTTTTTCTATTGATAGTATTCATAAGTATCTCTCAAAATATAATTAACCAAGTGAGATACAACCCTTTTGGAGACCCTTAACCGCAGAACAAAAATGTTCTTTTTTTTGTTTTCTAGTTACATGTGGTTTGTGTATGGATTTTTTTCGTGGATGTCATGTTTCGAGGTATTTCGATCCGATCTTATTTTGACGTATATTCTTGACTCATCACACGAGGCTCACCGATACATTAGTCTTTCGTCTCTTTTCTTTTTTGTTTGTCTATTGATTTGTCACATGTCATTTCTTATTTGATTCCCCTCCTCTTTGAATCAATTCTATGATTCAGGAGAAAGATTTATTTGAATAAAAGAATCATACGACGACATATAAATAGATAAGCTGGCGACTCCGAATTCTAAAAAGAACCAAGAAAAATAATGTCTAACTTCAGTAATCTTCCAGACTATTTCATTCGGTAACACAATTTCAACATCACTCTTTCCTACGATACTGGAGACATTGTTGTCTCTCAAATAAACCTTTCATATATCACTCTGAGTGTAATTTTAAAATATCCGTTTATTGGGGCTAGCATGAAAATAGATACCTAAATCTACTATCCAAGATTCAGTTTTGACTCGGGATAACACCAACGAGTCATTTTGGATTTCACCAGTGGAGATATTAGCAGGGTAAATACTTTCTTGTCCTCCACCACCAGCTTTTCTTAGAGCTTTGTAGTCTTTCTTGAAATGTCCTTTCCTACCATAGTTCTAGCATTCTTTTCTGCTTTGCTTGGGCTTTCCTTTCTTGGAATTAGCTTTGACTCTGCATATATTCCTACCCAAATTTGTTCCTCAGTTATTAGCATTTAATGCAGAACCCGAAGATTCATCATTCTCGACTTTTATGTAGAGTTCTTCATTCAGCTCAGACCCACGATATCATCAAAGTTCAACTTGAAAGTCCTTGAAAATTACTCACCATCATTATCAAACCATCCTGACTATTTGACAATGAAGATAGTATCACCAGTAATTTGACCTAATCATCAAAATTGATCCCCACATGGCACAACTGACTCGTCATAATATTGAAATTATTCAAAAGTTTTGCTACCGAAATGTCTTTCACTATCTTCATATTGAATAACTTCTTTATCAAGAAAACCTTATTGAAAGTAGAAGGTTTTTCGTACATCTTGACCAATGTCGCAATGAGTTCCACCGTAGTTTTCTCATTAACAATGTTGAATGCAACATATGAGAAAAGTCATAACCTGATCAAACCTAGTGTCATTCGATCCAACACTACTCATTCCTCCATATGCATAGACTCAAGCTTCCATGTGATTCCTTGTAGTGACAAATATATTTTTTTCTGATACAACAAATCATCCACCTGATCTTCCAAAAAAAAAAAATCCCATTGAATATTCCACCTTGAACCTTACTTCTTTGGTCATTTCTCCCACTCGAATCAAACCTCTCTGATATCAGTTTGATAGGAATTCCAAGTAAAATTTTCAACTTTACCAGGGTTCGGGATCAATTAGAAACAAAACCACACCACATAATAAGAGGTTCACACAAATTTAAGAAAACCAAAACAAAATTATGAACAGAAGCACAATCAAAGAAATCAGAAGAACACATGAGAATTTTATGTGGAACCCCGAGAATGGGAAAAAACCAAGGAGCCACACCGCGAGAAAATTTCACTATGAAATTCATAAATTTTTATTAATAACTCACACAAGTTTCCTCTCTACACACAAGGAAACTTACAAAGCATGCTCCACAAACTTCCTTCTCCAATCTGACGTAAGAATTACGCTGAATTACAGAAACCCACCTCTTCGACCCTTCTTACATTTACTGAGATGATTATCGAAGAACTTCATAAGGAAATCTTGCTTATAGTTCTTACGCCGCTTGAAATCGGGATTAAAAATCCAGATCCTGTTCAATATGCTCCGAGCACATAGGCTCCCGGACTTGACACCTATGTGTTAAGGTTTCTATCGTGTATCGCCTAAGTTGGGAACTTAGGCGCCCAAAGTTTGGCGCTTATACGCCAACTTTACCGCATCCACAATAAGTGGGCGCATATGTGCTAAATGATCAGTGCATATACTGTCTCTACGCCCAGAAGTAGGTGCATATGCGCTTTCAACCGGACACATATGTGCAGATGTTATGCCTTTGTGTTAGCTCTCCAAATCAATCTCCCCACATAAAAAACACCACTTGCTGGTTATCGCTGATCACTATTGACAGTCGCCCTCTTCTTACAATAAATACCAACTTTGTAGCTCAGAAGATTATGTAATCTTTTCCCGCCTGTGGGACAAAGAACTGTACTTGTAATCTTTAATTTATAGTGGATCTCATCTGATCGGTCAGACCCCGTGGTTTTTTCCCTTTTTGGGTTATCCATGTAAAAATTTTTGGTGTATTTGCTGGTTGTTTTCTTTCATCTTAGTGTGTATTGAATTCTTGTACAACCCTAAGACAATAATCTGCTACTCTATCAATACGAAATTTCTAGCACGCATAAAATTTTTAAAAATGTCATTAGGTGCACCACATATGCTTGACTTTGATTCCAAACATCCATGATAACAAAAAAATATCATCCAGAATGTTTAGGTTTAAATGAAAAATCATCTAGAACTCTCATTCAACAAACTTATAATCAAACAAACTAGTTTGACAAACATAATGACACTAATATTGGTTCAATACAAGTCAAATCAAGCCCATATTGAGCTATTGAGCTATTTTTGGAAGCTTCTAGTGCCCAATTGGAAGGTCAAATAGATTTTAAATTTGACAAACTTATAGTCAAATCAAACACCTCGACAGGATAAATCCAACAAAGTTAATATCACTCAATTTTGACATCGTTAAAGAGATCAAATTTCTACATTATAACATAAGTTCAGTGAGATCTCTCTGGACCGTACAATATAGTGGTCAAGTTTATTTCTTATATGTTAGAAAGGTCTCTCTTGGACATTATAAATAGTGCTCTACGCCCTTCATGAAAGGGGATGAAGATCTGAGCTTTGAGGAGGATCGAGAGGAGCTGAAGTTTAGTGTTCTACACTAAAGATCTCGTGAATGTTTTTTGCTCTTGTCACTGCCGACCACCGTCAAACACCGCTCGTTGATCGCTGTCGAACACCGTAGGCAGCTCTGTGGTCGTTGTAAACAACACCCAATGTTGGATCACGATGTGCGATGCATAATTTCGGCATACGTTGCAGAGTAACTAAAGACCTTGCTAAACAACAACCGACCTTGCATAGTAATGAAATGCTAAGTAGCGGCCAACGTCACAGAGTAGTAGAGCTTTCTACATAGCAATGTGTCGTCTTGAACATCTTACAAAGACACACTCCAAAGGTGGGATACCAAACTTTCGGCAACTGTAACCGCTCCCGAACATTGTGAAACGAGTCATCTTGCAAACGAACACTACAACTAAGTAACCTTTCTCATATATGGGATGAGCTTTTTACTTGAACTCTTCAAAATATAGTAGATTTTTTCTGTCTGGGCTAGACCCCATGTTTCTTTTTCCGGGTTTTTCATGTAAATTTTTTTTATGTCTATACCAGTTACTTCAATTATTTTAGTATGTGTTATATTTTCATATAACGTTAAGGTGCTAAAAAATCATTCTACCGCCGCAACACTTCTCACACACATCAAATAGTATTTCTTATATAATTTGAAAGATTTGAAAATTATAAATAAAAAATTATAATTTAGATATTAGATATTTAAATATACAAGAATTGTGTGGCTTATATGGAAATGCCCCAATAAATTAAGTAAACATAAAAGATAAAATTAATAAAAATAAAATGCCATCCTAAACAAATCATAAGTGAATAAGAAATATGAAATTTTAAATGTTTAATTTCTCATTATATTAATTGTGTTTCAACCCTTAAATATAGAAAAAGTCACATCAACTATATAAAATGAATAATTTTCTTTCAAAATAGCTGTTGATAATTAATGATAACATAAAATACGCCAAAATATAACCCGCAGACTTGGTAGGGTGAGTGAACAAAAACAACTGGAGCTTAATTTTTTTAATTAAAACTTGAAACTTTCTAATCACCTCTTAATTTTATACATATGTTTTTAAATATTAACATCATTTAAATAGAAAAGCATTTGCATGAATCTCAAAGAAATCTAATGGATAAAAGTACAAAGATGCGCGGTTAAGGAGGCAAAGAGGGCCAAAAGGATGAAGACAAATGACCTACATGCAGAAGACTAACGATCTATTTGTGGAAGACTAAGGGTCCACTAGTGGAATATCAAATGACCTAATATACTAGGTGCAAACCCTCTGAACCGAGGCTAGAGGTTGATCGAATGCAGGCCATCCGAGCTAAAGACCTGAGCCAATTGAGCCGAGCAGAGGCATTGACCTATTCTAATCACAATTAGACTTCAGTCTCTAAAGCCTACGAATATTATTGCAGCTCAACACGACGACATATGTGACCAACTACAATCTAGGTAGTTTACAACTCATGTATCTCCTAACTCTGATCTCTATGACATGCGAACGTTATTGCAGCTCATCACTGCGATCTACATGGCTCAAAGCTCATGCAACACCCAACTCTGACCTCTGTGGCTTATAGAAGTTATCACAACTCACTATTACGGTCTATTTGATAATATATCTCAAACGTGACTCTCAGCTCTTGCAACTCTCTACTAGTGACCAACTATCTGCGACTTATATATACAACTACTACTATGATCTCTATGACAAGCTGATGCTACAAGCACCATCTACAACATTTATGATAGACTAATGCTTTCATAACAGTAGATTACGACATTTGCAACCCTATGATTTTTATCCTTTCAGGATTTTTCTAGGTAAAAATTCGAGATGTCTTATTCTATTATTGGTTTTTTATCTGTGTTTATTGAATTTTCATACAATACTACGATACTAATTTATTTTTCTACCATCATGAATCTTTCTTCATGTAATAATCCTATGATTTTTATCCTTTCAGGATTTTTCTAGGTAAAAATTCGAGATGTCTTATTCTATTATTGATTTTTTATCTGTGTTTATTGAATTTTCATACAATACTACGATATTAATTTATTTTTCTACCATCACGAGTCTTTCTTCATGTAATAATATTTATATATATAAACTTTGAATCCAATGCTCTTAATTGGATGATTGAGCACTAACCAACACATTAAGGTTGTGTTGTTATTCTATACGTGTGAACGGTACATTTTGAGATCAGTGATCTGCCGGTAAAGCACGCACCCAATTAAAAAAAAACACTAAAAATTTTCCATTAGGATGCCATGAAACAATTTGTTTATTTGAGGGAATGTTATAAATTACACAGTACATTCTTTATTTGAGATTTAACCAGTAGTAAGTGACGAGGCCCTGCAAGCCATGGCGGAAACAGAAGAAAGAATCCATTGCTTCTTCTTCGTCTTCTTTAGCGGATTTAGCCATTAAGGAGATGCGATGGTGCAATGAAGTGCGCTTCTGAGAATTTTGTTCTGGTAAAGTTGGATTTTTTTCTTCCCTTTCTTCTGATAAAAAACAGTTGTTGTTCTCTAAAGTAGTTTGTGAACCCGAAATGCATTATTCTGTACTTTGCTGAACTGGGATTGAGAAGTGCCCTTTATTGTTTCCTATCTTCTTCCACAATTTCTTTCCGTAGCCATTAAACATGCCGAGCTTCTTCCAAGTAAAAAAAAGTTGATCTTTATTCTTTTTCCCTCCGTAGGTCGACTTCAATTTCAGGTTTATAGGTTTCCAATGTCGAGGGGGATTCTCCGGCGGCGGTGGAAGAGTTTTCAGCGTGAATGAAATTGGAGATCATTGAACAATAGCCTCCAATCGAAAGCTTTACCTGAAATAGGCTTTGAGCATGAGCTCCTGGGCTCTTTTGGGACTGGTAAAAGTTGTCATAGCTTGACCTTTTGCTTGCTCAAGCTTGGAGTCTCTGTCATCATCTTCCTTGCGCTCTTAGCTTCACTCTTTAGGGTTTTATGTGTCTCTGACGGCTTCAAGAGCAGCTCTTTGCAAATCTGTTAGTAGTTCGAGAGTTTTCCATTGGTATTGGCAAGTTCAAAGAGCTCGAATTCTGCCCAAATGATTATGAGAATTATGTGCCATGTTACTGTAACAATTCTTTGAGTTTGAATTCTGCAGAATTGGAATATGTTGGATCGACAGATTTTGGGGTTATTCGATTAACCCTATCGAAGTCAGTTGCTCACAATGTCATTAAAAGAGAGGACGACGACAATCTTATTGTGACCTTATCAAGTATGTATGAAAAACCATCGGCGAATAACAAGATGCACTTGATGAAAAAATTATTCAACCTGAAGATGGCGGAAAGCGTGTCGGTTGTTCAACATTTGAATAATTTCAACACTATTACAAATCAATTATCATCCGTTGAAATTGATTTTGACGATGAGATACGTACGCTGATATTGTTGGCTTCATTGTCAAATAGCTGGGTAGCCATGAGGATGACAGTTAGCAACTATGCAGGTAAAACCAAACTGAAATATGATGATATTCCTGACTTGATTCTTGCTGAAGAGGTGCGCAGGAAAGATTCTGGCGAGATCTCAGGTTTGAGTTTAGCATTGAATGTTGATTCCAGAGGGAGATCACAAGACATGAACTCAAACAGAGGAAGGTCGAAATGAAAGCCAGGATCTAACGGGGAAAGGAAAATTTCTTTTGGTGGCTTTAGAGAGACAGAGAAGGGAAGAGAGAGAAAAAAAATAAATCTCTCTCTCTAAAGCCACCAAAAGAAAATTTTTCTTCTCTGTTTGTTTTCCGGTTGCTTTCTCGGTAGTGAAAGATGAAGTTTCTTTCCATAGAGATAATCCTCTATCTGCATCATCTAATATCCAAAATCCGTGTCGTCGAACTTCTCGATCCTTGAAACCTTTACTTCTTCTCCGGCCATCATTCTTCCTCAGATCCGAACCGGGTCTCTATACCAATTGTTGCAAAAAAAATGACGGCAATAAAGCGAAAAGTAGATCAAAAAAATTACACTAGAAAATGCGACACAAGATTTACTTAGTTCGGCAAATTGCCTACGTCCACGGAGTTCTAGAGGATTTTAATAACTTTAAGAATAAACATTTACAAGAAAAAAAAACTCCTTCATTTTTTTTCTCTCTCTTACCCTCTCTCTCTTCCCTTCTTTCTCTCTAAAGCCACCAAACAAAATTTTCTTTGTCCTGCTGGCGAACCCAAAAGAAAAAAAAAGAACAAAACAACCCATTTTTTATTTTCCCTTTCCCTTGAACGCTACAGACAAGGAGGAGTTTTTGG
>JXCR01030985.1:0-12922 GCA_002079205.1 Phalaenopsis hybrid cultivar | reverse complement strand
ACTCCTCCTGGTGAGGAACTTCATCAACAGGTACCTCCTTAGGAGTCTAGGCTTTAGCAGCCCTCCGAACCTTCCTGTTGCGATTTCTCCTTTAGGTTTGGGATAAAGGTGCAGTCCTCAAACTTGATCCAATTTTAAATACTGAGGGCGGGACAACCAATCCCTCAGTCGGGTCTTCAACGATCATAACTCCCTTTCCCTTAGCAGAAACGAGAACAACATGCTTGGTAGGTGTCATTGCAATAGTAGTCTTGACCTTCTTGCTAGAAGGGAAGTCCTGTAGGCAGTTTAGGTTAAATTCAGTAGACAGATCCTGAACCTCTAGAGCAATGACCTTCATTACAACGAACAGGGCTTTCCCTAGAATGACCTTGAGATCTTCAAATCCTACTCCAAACTTGATGGTGGGAGAGACATTGGGGGCACTGCAGCTCGTCGGCAAGTTGCAAGAAAAAGTGAGCTTCGGGAATGCCATTACAACAGCTTCTGAAAAGAAAGCTCTGGGTTTAGCTATTTGGCCAATATCTCATAATCTTAGTGTGAGCACTAAAAATTAATGGAGGCCAATCTGTAGACCGGTTAAGTCTTTATTTAATTTGTGGAGATTTTAAAATTTAGTAAAAATAATTTGAAAGTAGAAAGATTTAATTAATATAAGGAAAATTAAAGAGTACACACAACATGACACAATTTAATTTAGTTTTCAAAATAACAAATGAAACTCGAAAGGGAAAAAGGTGAAGTTGAGGACCCAGTGCGGGACCGACTTAACAACGCACAATGCCCAGGTGGAATTAGACCACCAACACACCTATTGGGGGTCTGGCTCAGCAAGAAGATTAAAAATTCCTTAATGGCCTCCTTAACCTCTCTGCTCAAATGTGATTGAATAGACTGTCTTGAAGTCCAAAGAGTTGACCACACTTTACCAAGATATAAATGGGTAAAGCATGCCAACGGAATAAAGGTAATTTGGTCCAAGAGGGACGTGAACACATTACCGATGTATGAAGATAATATTTCCTGATCAATATGGAGAGAAAAGTAATTCCCCAGCAGAGTCTCCAGGAGCTGGTCGACACTAAAAAGTTGAGGAGTTACCCATTGGAAGCTTTCGATCACCGGAATCGATATCATGTCGCCCGATTCGGAAGGACATTTTAATTTACATGTATATTTAATTTTTAGAAAAAATATGAAATCAAATTGATCTCATATCTTTCATAATTTAAATGAAAGAGCACTTTACCTCAAGACTTGTATCTATCCCGAAAGATAAATAAAAGTCTTGAGGATGAGGCTCGATCAAATAAACTAAGAAGCATATGACATCCATTTGGTCTACGAGACTATTTTATTTGCTGACAAGTTCTCCTATTTAATATGAAAGATTAAATGGTGTTTATGTTAAGTTGGGTTTGGAAAAGCTTCTTAAAAGGGTAAGCCCTTATAGTTAATTACATCTTACATAACTGAAGTCTCCTAAGAAAACTCTCCATAAAAATTAGAAAATGTTATCTTCAAGGAGTTTAAAAGGATAGGAATTTTCAACGAAATATGACTAATAGGTGTGAAAGGGGAATGGTTCAAATTTGAAACATTTATTGTAGAATCCAAAGGAGGAGAACTAGGGGATGTCACAGATCCGAAGGAGAACGTCAGTGACTTTCCAATCTATTCTATTGTTTGGCTTTAGTTTTGAGGAGAAATTATTTGAGTGTTTCAACCTATCAATTTTATTGATTAGGGCTTACATTTGTGTGAAATGATCACACAAATAGCCTGGAAGATGTGAAGATTTAAGTTGTTGATATGCCTGAAAAAAGTTCAATTTATCATATGCTTTTAATACCTAATTTCAATGATTTTTAATGATACCACACTTTAAAGGAAGGTATTTTGTATATTTTTTATTCCAGGGATAAGAAATGGAGTTTTGGTGAAAAAGAAGCAAAAACAGTGCAATTTGGAGCAGAAACTAGCAAGAAATAAAATTTTATCCTGACACATTTTGATATGTCTTTCTATGATTAATCTCATTTACACTTCACACACATTTTTTAATGAAATTACACTTTAAAGAAAGGTTTTTTATGCTTATTTTGTAGGTCTATCTGTTAGGAACACAATGCAACTGAAACGGAGTGAAATGGAGCTAAAACGGAGCCAAACGAAGCAAAATGGTAGAGTTGAGTAGGGTGGGTGCCAACAACACCAGAGTCGGTGCCAACAGCGCTAGAAAGTAGAAAACGACAGCACCCGAGACTGTTTGGACACGATCCTAGGCGAATTTCTAGAAAATTCAATGTATTTTGACACTTTTTGGAAGGTTGCTTGAGGCATCTCTTGGGAAATTTGTCTCTACACTATAATAAGGAGCTTTTATGTCAGAAAAAGTGGTGTGTGTGAGCGAAAAAATGTGGAGAAAGTTTAGAAATCTTAGAATAGGATTAGAAATGTAGATTTATACCTTTTTGTAGAGATTAGTGAGGGGATTTTGAGAAAATATGTAAGGGAATGTTCTAGCATTGCATGGATCAGAGGGAGACTTTGTGGGAGAGATTTTCATCTTTCTTTCAAGGGGAAAAAACTAAGTATTGTGTTCTTCATTATCTTATGATTTTGTAAATATTTATCTAGTAGATTTTCTTTGATGAAGTGAAATTTTATGTTGTGTTTTCTTCGTGCTTTGTGATGTGTTTTTCTTACTCTTTCTCCTTATTAGAAAATAGTGGCATGGGATAATTATGTCATTGTTTTCCTTTTACTTTCTTTTGCAATGAGTAGGATTCATTTTTAGGATTTTGGGATGCATGTTAGAAGAAGTTTTAATTATAAATGTGATGGTTTTTACTTGCACTTCATTTACATTATAATAAAGGCCTGTTGTAGTGTTAAAATTTATTATAATTACATTAAGACCCGAGAGGGCTGCATAATTCTCAACAAAGTGGAACCACATTTGATTCCATGAAGGAGTATTTTGTTCATGGAATTAAGTGAAAATAAATAGGGAAATATACATTATTGGGCGTAGAATTGGAGATTTTAGGGTGACAGACTAAAATTCCCAAATCGATCTTAGTGTTTAAAAACTAAAGCTGGAGTTAGCCTTCAGGGGAAGGGAAGTGGGAGCTCTGGAGTGGGAGCTAATATCCTCCTAGCCTAGCCATGGATTTAGGGACTAACCTAAGATTAGACAATGATTTTCTATAACACTGATTCAGGGTAGAGAATTAAAATTGCTCCTATTTGGCAGTTACAATATTTAATGTATCTAATTCCCTTACATTATCCAATTTACTACATAAGAATAGTAGTTTTTAGCATCTCTAAATTCTCCTAACCAATTCATCCAAAAAGGGGTTATCTTTAGAATTAACATTTGCATTAAGGAATAGTTATTATCATAACATTTAACATTTGCATTTAGGAGTAGTTGCTAGATAAAACACCATTTTAATCGACATTCCAATCTAAGGCCTGATAGTAGTAGACTAGAACTTTGAATAAGAACCTCTTAACTCGCTTCCCTGTGGGATTGATAAACGAGACTCCATTAGCGCCTTGTATTACTTGAGTGATATATATACTTGCGTTTATATCAATGTGACTATATAGAATATAAAAAATTAAGCATATAAAAAAGTGCAACAAGTTTTTAGCGTCGTTGCTTAGGAAGCTTTTGCAAGAGCTTTGGTTTAAACTTCGAAAATTGTAGTGTCATAAAAATTGTTTTTGTTTGAAAAATGTTTTTTGTATGAAAAAGTGTTGTAAAAAAACTGTTTGTGTCAAAAACAAGATGTTTGTGAAAATATTTTATTGTATTAAATATATCTTTTGTTTTTTTTTGTTTAATTATTGATATATTGTTTGTTGTGTTGTGTATACAAAATAAAAGATCTGCGGGACTTGTACCTTATGATCCTGAGCTGAAAAAAAGAAAAAAATCGAAAAATAGAAAGGACTTGAAGAAATAGAAATGGAATGGAAAACATTCAAAATAATAACTTAGAAAATCATCATAAATCTTTGAGGGATTATATAAACTCTACGACCTATGAAATTTACTCAAGTATACAAACCCCTATATTAGATGCTGACTCATTTCAAATAAATCCAGATATTATCCAACTGGCGTAGAACAACTAGTTTGGGGGAACTTCTTCGAAGGATCCCAATTTACATTTATCCAGTTTTCTAGAAATTTATGCTACATTTTATTATAATAGCATGTCAGACGATGCTATTCGACTAAGACTTTTTTCTTTCTCACTAAGGAATAAGGCTAAAATGTGTTTATACTCATTAGCAGATGGCTTTATTAAAAATTGGGAGGAGTTAACTCAGAAATTCTCAGCTAAGTATTTTCCACCTTCAAGGACTATTAAACTTAAAAATGATATTATCTCACTTTGTCAGTATAAAGGGGAATCAATATACGAAGCTTGTGAAAGATTTAAGGAACTCCTAAAAAAGTGTCCAGACCATGCTCTGCCAGATTGGTTAATCATTCAAACTTTTTACAATGGATTAATAGAATCCCTTAGGTTTGTAATTGACGTTGCTATTGGTAGATCATTAATGTCAAAACCATTTAATGAAGCATATGCGTTAATTAAAAAAATTACTACAAATAAATTTTAATGGCCCTCTACAAGGTTAAATCCTAAAACTGTACCCAGTGTTAATGATACAGATGCGATTGTAATTCTTGCATCTAGGTTGATGCAATATCAAGGAAGTTGGACCAATTTGGAATGAACCAGCCTCAATTTCTCCAATAAGTGAGGAAAGTTCATTAGGGCATATGATTGATTCTAACTTATCATATGACACTTTAAAAACCATAAACAACTCGTATTCTAACTTTTACAGGTCATGTTGGAAGAACCATCCTAACTTTGACTGAAATCAGACTACTTGAGGTAGAAACCAACAATGGGAAAATAATCATGCAAATCCTTATGGAAGTTGGAATAATCAGGGTAACATAAACTATAGACCTTCATATCCAACATACTCTTACAATGATCAACAATTTGAGGATAAGAAGATGTCTATAGAAGAAGTGATACTGGAAATGGGAAACTAGTTGCAAAGCAAAAATGTTGCGATTAGAAACATAGAGAATCAAATGGAATAAATTGCTAATTCACTTAGCAATATACCCCAAGGAACACTTCATAGCAACACTGAGATCAACCCTAAAGAGAACAATAATAAACAAATAGAAGCTGTCCAATTAAGAAGTGGAAGAGTGATAGAAGATGTGGTTATACAAGAGAAAGAAAGGAGTTGTGAGAGAAATAAAAAATAATAATAAAAGACCCGAAGAACATGTTTCTAAGGATCTAGAAAAATTAATATCTCCAACTAAATTCAATTTAGAAAGACCACCACCTCCATTCCTTCAAAGACTTAGACAACATGAGTTGGATAAATAATTTTTAAAGTTCATCGACGTACTTAAGAAGTTAACGATAACTATTCTTTTCGCTGAAGCTTTGGAACAAATGCCAAGTTCTGCAAAATTTTTGAAGGAGATATTAAAAATGAAAAGTAAATTTGAGGAATACGAGACAGTTACACTAAGTGAGTGCAGTTCTATATTTCTGAAAAAGCATCCTAAGAAACTTAAAGATCCTTCTAGCTTAACAATTCCTTGTGTATTTAGAGAAAGATTATGTGGAAAAGCTTTATGTAATTTAGGAGTGAGTGTTAATGTGATGCCTCTATCTATGTTTAGAAGGTTAGGTTTAGCTGATATTTCTCCCACTACTGTAACCCTTCAGTTAACTGATCGATCTATCATTTATCCAAAAGGGGTTATAGAAGATGTACTTGTTAAAGTGGATAAATTTATTTGTCCTATGAAATTTATTGTATTATATATGGAGGAAGATAAAGAATATCCTATTATTTTAGGGAGACCTTTTCTTGTTACTGGACAAACTATGATAGATGTGCAAAAAGGAAAGTTGATTATGAATATTAATGACCAGGTAAGAGATGTGCAAAAAGGAAGTATCCAACTGAGAGAAAAAATAATGATTGTTTTTGGATGGATGAAATTGATTATCTAAGTAAAGAACATTTCCAAAAATGTTTTTGAGAGTAAGTTAACAGATGAGATCAAAATGGACTTTTATGATGAGTCTAAAATGTTGTTTAAAAAAGACTATATATTTTAAGGAGAGGTGTGAAATGAGCAGCGTAAGACTTTCTACAGAGGTTTTCATCTTTCTTTCAAGGGGAAAATTCTAAGTATTGTGTTCTTCATTATCTTATGATTTTGTAAATACTTATCTAGTGTTAGAGAGTGGGTAATATTTCAAAAAGAAATGAAATGCCTCTAAATTTTAATTTGAAAATTAAAATTTTTGATGCATGGGGATTAGATTTTATGGGACTATTTATACATTCATTAAGAAATATATATATTGATTGCAGTGGATTATGTTTCAAAATGAATTGAAGAAATCACTTTACTTATATGTGATGCTCATAGTGATTCAAAATTTTTTATTAAAAATATTTTTACAACATAANGAGACTATTTATACATTCATTAAGAAATATATATATTGATTGCAGTGGATTATGTTTCAAAATGAATTGAAGCAATCACTTTACTTATATGTGATGCTCATAGTGATTCAAAATTTTTAATTAAAAATATTTTTACAACATATAGAATGTAGAGAGTAATCACTGCCGATGGAGGATCTCATTTTAGGAATGCAATAGTTGCAAGATTGGTTGAAAAATATAATATAAAGCATAAAATTGCAACTGCTTATCAGTGTTACTTTCAAAAAGAAATAAAATGTGATATGTGTTAGAGAGTAGGTAATATTTCAAAAAGAAATAAAATGCCTCTAAATTTTAATTTCAAAATTGAAATTTTTGATGCATGGGGATTAGATTTTATGAGACTATTTATACTTTCATTTAGAAATATATATATATATATATATATTATGTAAGGAGCATAGCTCCAATTCATTAAAAAGTAGCCAAGTACAAAGAGAAGGAAGGTGACAGGAGAGGGCCTTTATAAAGGGAAGCACCTCTCTAACCTATTACACATACTTTCTAAGATAAGGGATAGGCAACTGATCACTGGATAAAAGGAAGTCCAGTAAGGGGGGAATTCTTCTACTAACTAGTGGTACTTCTGTATATAGTCCCCTCCTAGCTAGCCAGTTGGCTGGTCTGTTTCCTTCTCTGTGAATATGAGAAAACTTTAGAGAGCAAACTTTAAACAGTTGATGAATACCAGACATCCAGCAGATTAAATTCCATGGAGTTTTTGAGATCCCATGGAAGATGTTAATAAGTTGCAAGGAGTCAGATTCAACCCATAACTGATCAAGCAAGCAAGATCTGGCTAAGTTGAGGGCCCAGAAAACTGCTTGACATTCTGCCTCAAGTGAGTCAACAGCCTTGATTGGAGATTGGAAATATAAGATGCATTTCCCCTCATGGTTCCTAAAAACCCCACCAATGCCTGCAGACTGGGATTTATGGCTGCCATCTATGTTAATTTTGATCCAACCAAGCTTTGGGAGAGTCCAGCAGATAGTCACAACTTTGGAAGTTTGAGGCTTGAGAAAAGAAACAATCTCCAACACAGTCTTATACTTTTTAAAGTTGATCAGTTTTTGAATAAAAGCAATACAATTTAGACCCACCCTCTTAGGATCAATAAGGGAGCTATCATGCTTTGCCTGGTTCCTTGCCATCCACACAAACCATGCCACAATATTGGGGATGTCCTGGAGTTCAGCACCCCTCCAATCAGCCCAGCTAGTATAGAACATCTTCCATGTGAGGTGCAAGGTTGGGATTCTAAGTTTACCAATCACAAATGACCAAACATCCTGTACCCAATGACACTCAAAGAACAGATGGGAAATTGTTTCCTCTTGAGACAAGCAGAAAAAGCATCTAGAAGGACCCCTCAAACCCTTCAATTTTAGGATGTCATCCGTGGGAATCATTTTTGAGAAAAGTCTCCAAATGAAGAAGGACATGGATGGGGTAAGGAATTTATTCCAGATGGTGTGACCCCAGTGTACCAGATGGGGTTGCTGAGAAGGGATAGGGTTCTTTCTAACCACAATTTTGTCTTTCACCCCAGGTTTGATAGTAAGCTTCTGAATATTGCTTATTTGAGATGGGCTACAGAAAGGAATGATAGGATCAAGGTTCCACTTGCCAAGAGCCCAGATGTCTTTCACAAACATAGGGGCAGCTGGGACAAACTGGTCCTGAATAAGGCAACCATCCAATGACCAATTATCCCACCAGATGTTAACCAAGCCCTCACCAAGTTCCCAGACAAACAACTGTTCAGCATCCTGTCTAACTTTTAACATCCTTTTCCAGATTGGAGAATCCCCCACACCCACTGAGATTTGGGTGGGGTGAAGATTTCTGCAATATTTGCCCCACAGGAATTCAGCCCATAAGGAAGACTGAGATCTAAATCTGAGCCATAGCTTGCAGAAATTGGAGTGCATAATTTGGGAGAAAGACTTGAATCTTAATCCACCCTCCTCAGCAGGTTTACACACCTTAGCCCAAGAGGTCCAGTGTTTTTGCTTCCTATGGCCAGCCCATAGAAATCTATTAAAGATACCTTCTAATAGTTTCTGAGAGGATTTTTTAAGAATGTTCATTTGTAGTAAGTAGGATGGTAAGGCAGAAAGAACACTTTTGAGAAGTGTAATTCTACCTCCATTAGATAAAAAGGAATTCTCCCAAGCATGCAATTTACTCTGTACCTTGTCAATTATGTGATCAAATTGGATGTTCTTAGTTCTTCCTTTGATAAGAACAGCCCCCAGATATTTCATAGGAAGGATACTGTTTTTGAAACCAGTGAAATCAGCAACCCAGGCTTTAAACTCATTGATGCACTGCTTACTGTAGATGGAAAGGCACTTCTGTTTATTGAATTCCATACTAGAAACATCCTGAAAAGTCTCCAGATTCTGCAATAAAAGTTTGACAGCACATTTGGAAGCTTTTGTGAAGATTATGATGTCATCAGCAAAGGCCAGGTGATTGATTAATAAGGAAGATTTGTGACTATAAAGAGAATGGGGTTTCCTGGATGCCATCTCATTCAAAATTCTTGATAAGTAGTCAAAAGCTAGAATAAAGATGGTAGGGGAAAGAGGGTCACCTTGTTTTATACCTCTAGAAGCACTGAAAAACCCATGAGTGGATCCATTAATGAGAATTGAATGGAAATTGTTTGACAGCCATCTGCTGATCAGATGGACAAAGGAGGATGAGAAACCTCTAGCAATCAAAACCTGTTCAATGAAACTCCAGCTTATAGTATCATAGGCTTTTTTGATATCTAATTTGAAAATTAGATTGCCTCCTCTAGTGACTCTGTCCAAGTCCAGCACCAATTCTTGGGCCAAGAGCACATTATCCACAATATTTCTATCCCTGATGAAGGCAGACTGATTCCTGCTGATGAGCTTGTTTAGATGGGGCTGTAGTCTTTGGACCAAGATTTTACTGATTATCTTTGAGATAACAGAAGTAAGACTAATGGGTCTGAAATCCTCCCATTTGCAAGGAGTTTTGTCTTTAGGCACTAAAGTAATGGTTGAAGAGGAGAAGTATTTGGGAAGGTCAGCCCCCCAGAAGAAGCTTTGGACAGTGGCAATAACCTCACCTTTCACAACATGCCAAGCCTTTTTGTAGAAGTCAGCAGAGAATCCATCAGGGCCAGCCACCTTTGTGCTATCTATGGATTTAAGAGCTTCCCAAATTTCCTTTTCATCAGGGATGTTAGTAAGGGATAGACTCTCAGTAAATTCCCTTTCTTTGTCAAAAAGTGTAGCATTGATGATAGAGTTGGAAGTAGAGTTGTTCCTGAATAAATTCTGGAAATAAAGTACAGCATCATTAGCAATTCCCTCAGCATTGGTAATCCAGTGCCCCTCCTGAGAAAGAATTTTATGGATAGTATTGCTTTTCCTCCTATAGTTGATACAAGCATGGTAGTATTTAGAGTTTCTGTCCCCCTCACAGAACCTGGTTTTGTTAGCCTTTTGAGCATAGAGAGCCTCTTGCATGTTGATAAGTTCCAATAAGTTTTCATTAGCTAGCTGGAAATCCATATCAGACCCCAAATCAGAAACCACTAGCTGTTCTAACTGTAATACTTTTTGTTCAGCTTCAAAAACTTTCTTATCAATGTTCCCTACCTCCTTCCAGTTCCAATTTGTGAGATGTTTGCTGAGTTTTTTTTGTAACAACCAAAGCTTGATACCAGGAATGTGATGGTGGACATCAGTCCAGGACTTAGCCACTTGGTTAATAAAATCACCATGCTTAGACCACATGTTCAAATATCTAAAATTAGCTTTAGGTTTAGTAGAGGATGAAGATATTTGAAGCAGCAAGGGCCTATGATCAGACCCACTCATAGCCAGATGTTGGACAGAAGTATGGAGGAACTCTCTAAACCATAAGTCATTTACTAGAAATCTGTCAAGCCTCTCCCAGATCTTCCCCCTTCTCCAAGTAAATTTAGGACCTTTGAACCCCAAATCAAAGAGCCCAGCAGACTGAATGTTATCATTGAAAGTGTTAATTCGACTAATATCAGGAGATCTCCCTCCCTTCTTCTCACAGGGAGAAGAGAGGCTGTTAAAATCACCACCAACAACCCAGAAATCCTTAATAGAGGAACTGAGCTCTAATAATCCTTGCCAAAGGTTCAGTCTTGCAGTAGCTGTACAGCCAGCATAAATGAAGGTAGCAAATCCCTGATAGTAACTGAAATTGAGTTGAAGATGGATGAATTGATCTCCATCTAAAAGAACAGTGCAAAGGACTTCTTTTCTGCACAGAATCCAAATTTTGTCATTAGAATTTGTAAGAAGCTGGAATCCAGGGAATTTTCTCACAAATCTGTTGACTTTTTTAGAGACCATTGGTTCAAGAAGAGCAATGATCCAAGGTTTATACATCCTGTTGAGGGCTAGAACTCTATTAAGGGAATTGGGATGAGCAATTAGATTTTATGGTACTATTTTTTACTTCAACATTGCTAGGCAATGTTTCTTGAGGTCAATTGTTAAATGTGGTAGCAATACATCCCAATTGATTTTCCTTGTTTCTAATTGCAGCTCCTTGACTTTGTAATTGACTTCCCATTTGCAATATTAATTCTTCCATTGATAACTTTTTCTCCTTACTCTGCAAATTATTATAACCTGGGGGGTAATAAGGTTTATATGCTTGATTCCCTTGATCGTTAGAGTTTCTCAATTGGTTCCCAGCATTGTTTCCCTATTGTAGATTTGCAGCATTAAAATTATTTTTATTCCAACTAAAGTTTGGATGATTTTTCAAACNTTATAACCTGGGGGGTAATAAGGTTTATATGCTTGATTCCCTTGATCGTTAGAGTTTCTCAATTGGTTCCCAATATTGTTTCCCCATTGTAGATTTGCAGCATTAAAATTATTTTTATTCTAACTAAAGTTTGGATGATTTTTCCACTTTCTAAGGATTATAATAATTGGCATAAGGATTGTTAGAAAAATTATTTGTTGTATTTAAAGTCTCATTAGAAGATTGAGATTCTATCATTTGTCTCAAAGAGTTTTCCTGAAGAACAGGTGTTGTCTAAGAATAATTCATTCCATATTAAACTATTTTCTTTGATATAGCAACTATTTAGGCAGCTAACATAGATATTGCATCAGAATGATGAATATCAGCTACTCTTTTTGGATTTACCCTTTTAGAGGGCCAGTGAAAATTGTTTGTAGTNTCATTCCATATTAAACTATTTTCTTTGATATAGCAACTATTTAGGCAGCTAACATAGATATTGCATCAGAATCATGAATACCAGCTACTCTTTTTGGATTTACCCTTTTAGAGGGCCAGTGAAAATTGTTTGTAGCCATCTCTTCAATTAATGAATATGCTTCATCGATTAGTTTTGACATTAATGATCCACTACTAGCAGCATCAATTATCGATATAAGAGATTCAACCAACCAATTATAAAAGGTTTGAATTATTAACCAATCTGACAATGCATAGTGTGGACACTTTCTAAGGAGATGTTTAAATCTTTCTCAGGCTTCATAAATTGATCCCCTTTTAAACTGACAAAAAGACGTGATATCATTTCTAAGCTTAGCAGTTTTTGAAGGTAGAAAATATTTTGATAAAAATTTTTGTGACAAAGCTACCCATGTTCTGATTGATCCAGGCGCTAATGAATATAATCACAACTTGATTAGTGAAAGCAACAAAATGCCTCTAAATTTCAAAAAAAAATGAAATGCCTCTGAATTTTAGTTTGAAAATTGAAATTTTTGATGCATGGGGATTAGATTTTATGGGATTATTTATACCTTCATTCAGAAATATATATATTGATTGTAGTGAATTATGTTTTAAAATAAATTTAAGCAATCACTTTACTTAGATGTGATTCTCGGAGTGATTCAAAATTTTTAATTAAAAATATTTTTACAAGATATGGAATGCTGAGAGTAATCACTGCCGATGGAGGATCTCATTTTAGGAATGCAACAGTTGCATTATTGGTTGAAAAGTATAAAATAAAGCATAAAATTGCAACTGCTTATCATCCCCAGACCAGTTGTTTAGCAGAAGTATCTAATCGTGAAATAAAGATAATTTTGGAAAAGAGTGTTAACCCTAGTAAAATGGATTGGTTTGTTAGATTAGATATGACATTATGGGCATACAAGACTGCTTATAAGACACCTATAAGAATGTCCCCATATAGATTATTTTTGGGAAGACATGTCACTTTCCAGTTGAATTGGAGCATAAAGCTTATCGAACAATGAAGGAATTCAATTTCGATTTGAAAGAAGCTAGTGAGAAAAAAATATTG
>JXCR01030973.1:13209-62056 GCA_002079205.1 Phalaenopsis hybrid cultivar | reverse complement strand
TTTTATTTTTCAAATCAGGGAACTTAAAACTATTAGCTGAGTATTTTCAGAAAAGCGAGACATTTGGAGGACCCACAAGGGATTGGATTGGTATCTATGAGGAGTGTTCCAAGTAACCACTTCACTATATTCTTGCTCTTCAATCCTTTTTTTATTTAATTTATGTCAAGTAATTCTATAATATCCTCAGTTCTTATAATTCATCCCAATTTCGTTAGTTCGTAGTATATTACGTGAATATCTTAGCTGAATATTGGTATTCCCCTTCTTGATTTCTCAAGCACCTTGTTGCATTTTTGCAACAATGAATTACTTATCATTATACTCTTGAATTTGATCATGAACATATTCATGTAATGTGGCTTGCAAATGATGCAAGGAATACTATATATAAGCTTTCTAGGGTCTATGCCATGAAAAAAATTGAATTATCTTTTGTTGAACTTATAACGCTGTTGAGTGCATTACTCAACAGTAGGTACTGGGTTTCATATATTTTCATAATTAGGAATCATTTATGCTTTCTTAAGCATTTGTTTACTTCTTTTGCTGATCATTAACCTATAGATGGTAGACTGAAGATAGTTTCACATTACAACCATTTTTTGTATTCCTTAGGAAATCTTGCTGTGCAATAATTTCCTTAAAGAAAAGCTTGGCTACAAAGGCTGAATTTGTAGTCTTTTAGAATTGTAAGATAGCGAGTCCTTTTGAAAAATTAATCAGCTACAACCAAAAGTTATCATGCCCTTGAGAAGTTTTTGGTACTCCTAAAGCAGAATTCATGCTAAGATCAGCTTCTTTTATCGAAGGAATAACAAAAGTAGCGTATATTTCAATTCCAGTTTTTCCATTTATATGCACATTGTGAATCAACAACCACATTGATATGTGGTTAGCTAAAGAAAAAGGAAGGAGTGTTGCAATGTAAAGCTTCAAGCATGTTAATATAAAGGCCTAAGTGGCCATGGGCCATTTAATTCAAACTAGATCAATATGGATTTGTCTTGGGCCCGTTTCATGCATTTTTATTCCCATTTATGTTTATGAAATTATTTTTTTTCTTAATTTTAAAATTTAGGCTATTTTATTAGGTTTTATATTCTCTTGCATTAAATTTAAATTTTTTTTGGGATTATATAATGTTGATGTTAAAAAACAAATTATCATTAAAAGTTATTAATTAAATTAATTAACTTAATATATTTTTAGTTAGGTTAATTTATTGTTTGCGCGAGTCATTGTTTTTCTCTAGCTCGCCGATAACATGTATGACGATGTGACTGTCGGTGATTGGTCGTCTGATCGCGCTTTGTCCAGACAGAAATTATTGCATTAGGAGTCCTGATACAGTTTTACATTAAGACTCCAATTATGACCTGCCCCCACTTAACAGACAGACCCCATACATGAGTGAGCCTTCGGTACTCAGTGTAGAGGCAGACCCTCGAGACTCTTGTCTTTCTGGTTGTCCATCTCCTTCCTCGTGCTCTTCTTCACCCTCCTGGAATCAAAGTTTTCTTGGGTGATTCTTGTAGCTAGTGGCAGTGAAGGTTGACGAAAAAGCAGTGACGAGATCGCACCGTATGGGACTTTCGAAGCTCTTTAAAAGTTCAAACGACGGAGAAGGCTTCCTAGACACACGATAGGAGCACAGGATGTAGAGGCCTATGTAACTCCTCTTCGTTCGCATACTAAGTCTCCTTCACGTGACGCCGACGACGAAAATCCTCTCCTCTACCTGATTTGATTCACCACTAACACTTTGTCACTTGCATCCAATTCTCCCCTCTCACTCCTGTCGGTGATTCTTGTCGACTCGTCTCTTGCCCAAAATTCAGTACGATATGGTTGGAATTATCGCTAATTGAGCACACTGAGACTCGGAACTCCCTCACTCCTGTCGACAACCCTTGACGCCTTCCTTCCTCGCTCAACCAGAACGTCTCTCCTCTGCGTTCCCTCTCTGTCGCGCATCCTAAGCCTCTTGATCCTCTGCCCTAAAGCCCGAGCCGCTCCGCCTCCATGCCAATCATCCACTTGCTTATTCTGTCTAAACTGAATCCTTGCTATTGTGTAACGGAGCCCAATTTAACCCAAATCGAGCCATTTTACTGTTTATCTTGTTTATTATTATTATTTTTTATTATTATTGTTGTTGTTGTTGTGTATTAAAAAAAGAAAGAAATATCAGTGTTGTACTTTTATTTTCGTCGTCATCGTTAACGCCTTTGGGGCTCGAAAGTTATAACATGAACACATTGGGGGCAATAGAGTCATTTTTGAAAATCTCTATTCAAGAAGATCACAAGTACCTGTCTGTGGGAATTAATTACAGTTCGGGGAAATCACGAACTCCTTCAGAGAACATTTTTTTAAATTGTGATTTTAAAATACCCATCATTGGGATACATGAGTATCTGTTTGTGAGAATTAAGTATCGTTCGGGGAAAATAAAATACCGTTCAGGTAACTCTGTTTGCAATCTAACTTTTTTTATAGGTATATTGAAGACCCGTTGCATCTTTTGAGATCGCGGGTTAAATGTTGCAATCTAATGGCCGAAGAGTCTTACGACACTGACCAATGAGTCTTTTGAGATAACTAGAAATGTTGGTATTCTCCCGTACCCCTTAAAGAGGGCCTGCAGTCTGCCAAACTTTTTGGTCATTTGAAATTGTAATGAATTTAAAGTATGTGAAATTTTTAATAAAATAAAATGTGACTCATTTAAATTTTAAAATGATTTGGAAACTCCAACTTTTAAAATTTAGTCTCTTAAGGTTGAAAATATCTGGGACCTTAACTTTTACTATTTAGGCTCTTAGGATTTTACAATTTTTATATTTGGATTTTAAAAATATAAGTTTAAGACATAAAAATAATTTGAAAGCGAGCTTTTCAAACTTAGGTTCACGGGGGATGAAAAATAATTCAAATATGAGGCTTTTTGAAACTTTAAAATTTCCCCAACGGATTCACAACACTTTTGTAAGCGAACAGAAGGTGGTTCTTCTTAAAGATGAAAAATGTATATCTGCATGCACTACAATAAAGANGGATTTTAAAAATATAAGTTTAAGACATAAAAATAATTTGAAAGCGAGCTTTTCAAACTTAGGTTCCTGGGGGATGAAAAATAATTCAAATATGAGGCTTTTTGAAACTTTAAAATTTCCCCAACGGATTTACAACACATTTGTAAACGAACAGAAGGTGGTTCTTCTTAAAGCTGAAAAATGTATATCTGCATGCACTACAATAAAGTTACTGTTTCAACTCAAAAGGTATGTTTTGAAAATATATACAAGTACAATATTTCAAGTAATTATGCAAGTATTGTCAGTTTTATGCAAATGGCTAAAACATCACATTATACTTTGAAAGCCATGAAGTATTATGATTATATATGTTCATAATCTTGAAATTTTAAGCTCGCATTTGCTTCAATCAATGCATTGAATGCTCAAATATTAGGTTTAAGAATGTTGCGTAAGCTAATCTGGCTGCTTTGTGTTGTAAGTCCCACCCGACTAGTTCGATCCTTCTCGCAAGGACTGGAGTTGACAAGTCTAGTAATTTCGAAATAAACGCCCAAATCATAAAGATAAAAATTTATAAGTCCAAATTACCTTGTCTGATTTCCTCCTTGTAAGGATAAAAGTCTGTAACACATATACCCTAAAAGTCTAAACTAACAAAATTAAATATCCCTTTTAAATATAAAAGTTTAAAATACTTCTCCCAAATAATGACCTAGTTGATAGAAGATTTCAACTAAAGAGGTATATTTTCAAAATTAAATTTGAAAATCAATTTATATTAATTAAAATGATATATATGAACCCAATCCCTTGTAAGCAATGTTGAGTTGACAAGGTTTATATATATTTGTCTGTCAATAATAAATCAAATCTTGTATAAGCAAGATTTAAAGTTGACAGAGTTCGAATTAAGCAACTAAATCCTCGATGATGGCTGAATTGATAGAAAATTTAACTAGAGGGATCTGTTTTCAAAGATAAACTTTCCCCGATGTAAACTTTCTCCGATGATGTTCGAGTTGATTGAAGATTTTAACCGGAGGGGTTAACTTTTAAACCAATTTTCTAATCCAATTCTCAAAATAATAAATCAAGGCATTCAAATTAAGATCAATCATCTAAAGACTCAAAAGCAAATAAATAAGATCCTCTAAGCAAAATTCAATCACTTGAAAGTTAAAAACAAAATTCATCCATCCTCGAAAATAGTATGTTGAGGGTGACAATTTTTTGACTAACTTTAGCTGACAAAAAACTAATGTAATATTGAATGTATCAATATATTCATAATTAAAATAATCACATACCATTAAGGACGTAGTTTGAATCCTCTGTCTGTGTGGTTTCGCCGTCAAATGACAACACAAAATAGCGGTTAGAACTAGGGTCCTCTGACCGGGTGGTTATCGCCAAATACACCATTATATTTCGGTTACGGTCACGACCACGACTTATATGTTCCTCAAATGGCTTGTTTCTCTTTGGGTTTTGAACCATAAGGGTTTAATTGATTGGTACAAAGTCTTCTGTTAACTATGTTGACTTAATCTTGTACGCTTAGGCAAATATCCACTCAAGATCGACAAGGATACCTTGGCGACGCAACTCATGGTTGATGACAAGGATTCTTCAGTCAGTTTGTGTTGAATACCTCTGACCAAGTAGATTAAAGACCACGACGACTTAGGATGATAAAATCATGAGATCTTGATCGGATTTTGTCTTCATTCCCCACTATCTACTTTAAGTTTCAAGTGATAAATTTTACAACTTAAATTAGAAGTCTGCTGCTATTATACGTTGAATATTCAATTCTTAATGATTAACCTTAATTGAAAATGCTCTCTCGTTATCAGGAGGGGTAATTAACAATACGGGTATGCGCCTATGGGAAACCTCGAAACCCAGATCAAAAAGTCCTCGCAAAATGAGGGCGATTATGTTTAGGTAGTGTCTTATCTACAATTAAATCAGTCTTTTGAAAATTTGATACTCCAAAGCTCTTCAACCAAAAAAAAAAGAACTTCATGCAGAGAGTCTCTGGGATTGGTTGGAATTTTTGGAGCCCACATACAAGATTATATCTACATTTGAATATTTTGTATTCTCTTTTAAATCTAATCTCTATAAATAGGGATCTATGATTGTTGACCCATTATTATTAAAGAAAAAAACGTACTTGATAGCCACGCTCATGATTTCTTCTCTCTGCCATGCTTTGTCGTTCACTCTCTGTCTTCTTCTCATTCGCTCTGCCTTTCCTTTTCTTCTGCCGTGTTCCATAACACTCAATGACAAAGAATTGAAGGTGTCATGTCAGAACTCGTTAGAGAGCCAACAAGATTATGCCAATGTGTAGCGAAGTGGGAAGTTGTGTTGGAGCTCGGTGGAAAAGTTGCGTTCGAGCCCAACCACGTGTGAAGAAGCAAGAAGGCGCATAAGCTAATTGAGGAAGTCATCGTCATGCCTAACATTTTGTGAAAAAGAAAAAGCCTTGTCAGAGCTTGTTGAGTCAAGGGATTGATCAAATCGATGATGAGGAGCTTGGAGCCCTTGACTAGGTTCATAGAATATGAAGGTGAAGTAGAGTTTATTAAGCTCGAATGTTTAAGAAAAAATATTGGTGTAGCATGATTTAAGATTCAATAAGGTGTGAAGTTGGAATTTTTGTTGTTTGGCAAGATTTAAGTTGAAATCTCCCTATATCTTGTTTGAAACCTTACCAAATATCCCCCCTCTCCTCTCCTGCTTCCCTCTGATCTCCTAGCTCTCTTTGAATAATCTATAAAAAAAATAAATAAATAAGAGGAAAAAATCTCTTTTATTTATTCTTTTTTAGTGTAGGTGACTCTATCACGTTTTTCTTAGCATGACAAAAACTCACATTCGCTTTTCTTGGTTTAGTGGGTTTAGAAGACCTGAGCCGGCATATCCTTTTCTTTCTTTCCATGATGAGTGAATCTTGCTTGTAAAATTTTTGTGCAGATAGGTGAATATCCTTGCACACACTTCTTTGCACGTTGGGTGTGTTAGATCTGTCTGCAGCGTTGTAGATACTACCCATTCCTATCTTTTTTGATGTAGTGGGCTGATCCACACTCCCCATAGATGTCAGGAGGGTGTTGAAATTCTGATTGATGAGATTTTGGTAGGAGAAGATTAAAATAAAATTTTGGGACCTTATGTAACACGAAGATGAATCAAATATTTTATTAGTTTAAAGATAAAAATGAAATGAATTGATAAATAATAATGTAAAGCGAGAATTAAATTTGCAAATGGGGAACTGAGATCGAACATTAATTTAAGCTGAAATAGACATACAAGAGACAAAATGAATTTAAAAGCTCACCTAGGAGCGTAGAACCTCCTTACCACAGTAAGAACTCTCTTGGACACTCGGATCTTTCAGAGACAGGCTCAGTGAACTGAATTTGGAATGAGAATAAACTGAGAAGAATTCTTATTTATAAGCAGAGAATGATCCCTTGTGGGTACTGTTGACCTCATTTTTTTAGTGAGGTCTTAATCTCCTACTCCCAGAACCCAAAATCTAGCCTTAGGAGTTCCTTGTTGACCATCCTAGCGGACTAGTAATGGAGCCCACCTACCGTAGAACTTCAAGCCACTTCTTGACTCATTTTTGTGAAGAACTCACATGAGTGGTTCCAAGCATTCAACTTCTAGTTGCAAGGGCTAAGGACCAACATGTAGAGGGCCTAAAAGTGAGTTCCTATAGGATCAAACAGCCTTAGGCGAACCCTTTGTGACTCGATTACTTGTGAACGCCGCAATTCATGCACTCTCTGCACCACACACGACTTTGACTTAAATCGACTCGCCCGTCGGCGAACTCGTCCGGACGACCCCGAATGATGAAACATACTGCGCCGACACATCCGGAACGTCAACTTTAGCCAGGAAGGACACCCATATCACTATGGTTTTGCGCACGAGCAACTAGCACGAATATCGATGCATGTTTTTTTAGCAGGGCACGGGCCCGGGCTCAACCTAAGTACGACTTGGGTTTGATTCAGGCTGGACATGGGCTAATTGACTCAGCTTATATGATTTTAAATTTCAAATTTTAAATTTCAAATTTATCATTTAATTCTCCCCATTAAACGTTTCCAATTAACCTGTCTGCCTGAAAGGAAATCATTAATTTCCCCGCCCAACACAAGCTTAACAGTTCTTTTGGAATTCTAGGGATAGAAATCCTGCTCGAGCTCGCCTTCTTCTTTCGGGATCTTCCTCCTTGGCCTCTCCCGAGCTCCTGCTCATTTACCTTCGCTCGACAGGCTCTCCTGTCTGGCTCCTCTTTCTTCCGCTCTGCACTGAAAACTCCTCGTCTATTTCCCTGCCTCGTGCTCAAAACAGGTCGGCCTCCCTCTTCCTCTACCGATCCCGACTCCCTCGTCTCGCTCAGCTCGCGTCTCCTGCTCGGCTTCCTTGCGTTCGATCCCACCTCCTTCCTCGCTCGATCGAATAACCTCGCTCGCCTCTCCTCTGCACGAAGCTGCTCGAAGCTCCCGGCTCGCCTTCTTCCTCGCCTCCGTTGCTTGATTCGCCTTGCTCGCCTCACCCCCTCTGCGAACCGAAGCCGCTCCTCCCCCGCTCCTCTACGGCAGCTCTAGCCGAAGCTCTTGCTCGCTCCCTCCACCAATTGAAACGCTTGCTTCGCCCTCCGCTGCACCGAAGCCGCTCGACTTCCAGTCTTGCCTCTCCTCTCTGCGTCGAGATCGCTCGACCCCACTCCCGCTCGTCTTTGTCTGTTTCGACCGAAGCCCATTCGGCTCTTCCTGCTCGATCCTGCGAGCTTTTCCGCACGCAGAAGAAGCCCCGCTCGAGCTTGCCTCCTCCCTTCTTGATCGACAGAACCCTCGCTCCTCTCTGCGACTGGATCAAAGCCCCCGATCGAAACAGATCTGCTGCTCGCTCGATCCCGCTCTCCCTCTGCGCTCGACAGACCCTCGTCCTCCCCTCACGCGGCACCCAGCTCGATTCGGCCTCCCTCTTCCTCACGCACGAGAGAAGCGCCCGAATCTCTTCTTTACTCGACTGAAGCTGCTAGCCTCCTTCTCGCCAGCGAACAACAACCTCCAGACAGGTATATTCTTCCAGCTATTGCATCTTATGACTATCAAATTATTTACATAAATTTGAAATGGAATCCTCTCCACATGAGTACACTCTTACTGATTTTGGAGGACTATAAACAATATTTTGATTATATATTATTGCTGATTTTAAATGCTTAGCTGTTGGTTTTATGTTTCAAGCACCTAAATGCAAATATTGTGAGGTTCCAATAACCATTTACATGTTGATCTTAAATGTTATGTTGTTGGTCTTATGTTTCAAGCACTTAAATGCAAACATTGTGAGGTTCCAATGACCATTTACTTGTTGATCTTAAACACTTATATGTTGATTGAATATTTCAAGCTCTCTAAAGGGAATACTATGAGGCCCGAGATGACCGTTATTCCAGGGCTTGAATGTTTCTTTGCAGGTCTATGTTCTTTCATTTCTGAATGCCTCCCTTGGGGGCTATTTTACATGCTGTTTGGTGGATTTAAATATTGCGGTTTTTAGGGCTTTGCCAACTGATTCACGTACTATTTTAAAGGCAATTTGTTAACTGATTTTGGAGAGTTTACACACTATCTTGGACTTGATTTCCTAGCTGATTTTAGGGCATTTGAAATTGATGCTTTGATCTTACATGAGAGCTGATTGAGAGTTTTAAAAATTACTCTTTTATTGCTGATTTTTGGGAGCTTTACCTACTGTTTTGGAGGAACTTAACTCATCATTTACGGGGTTGTTTTAATCACTGTTTTAAGACATTTTGGTGGGCTGACTTTGAGGTAATCTACGCACTATTTTGGCAAGACTTATGTAGCCTTTAAGTGTTGATTTACATGCGGTTTAGAATTTGTTTTACGGACCCCTTTTTGCCCAATGTTTTGGGTTTCAATTGATTATTATTTAAACGCTTTTAGGTCGATCTACTCGTTGTTTTCTCCCTTGACTTTACTAGTTTTGGAAGTGGGTCTGCCTCATTTTTCTTTTGTTTTACTTCTTTTTAAATGGTTAAGTCATAAAGAANGTTTAGTGGGTTTAGAAGACCTGAGCCGGCATATCCTTTTCTTTCTTTCCATGATGAGTGAATCTTGCTTGTGAATTTTTTGTGCAGATAGGTGAATATCCTTGCACGCACTTCTTTGCACGTTGGGTGTGTTAGATCTGTCTGCAGCGTTCTAGATACTACCCATTCCTATCTTTTTTGATGTAGTGGGCTGATCCACACTCCCCATAGATGTCAGGAGGGTGTTGAAATTCTGATTGATGAGATTTTGGTAGGAGAAGATTAAAATGAAATTTTGGGATCTTATGTAACACGAAGATGAATCAAATATTTTATTAGTTTAAAGATAAAAAATGAAATGAATTGATAAATAATAATGTAAAGTGAGAATTAAATTTGCAAATGGGGAACTGAGATCGAACATTAATTTAAGCTGAAATAGACATACAAGAGACAAAATGAATTTAAAAGCTCACCTAGGAGCGTAGAACCTCCTTACCACAGTAAGAACTCTCTTGGACACTCGGATCTTTCAGAGACAGGCTCAGTGAACTGAACTTGGAATGAGAATAAACTGAGAAGAATTCCTATTTATAGGCAGAGAATGATCCCTTGTGGGTACTGTTGACCTCATTTTTTTAGTGAGGTCTTAGTCTCCTACTCCCAGAACCAAAATCTAGCCTTAGGAGTTCCTTGATGACCATCCTAGCGGACTAGTAATGGAACCCACTTACCGTAGAACTTCAAACCACTTCTTGACTCATTTTTGTGAAGAACTCGCATGAGTTGTTCCAAACACTCAACTTCTAGTTGCAAGGGCTAAGGACCAACATGTAGATGACCTGAAATGAGTTCCTATAGGATCAAACAGCCTTAGGTGAACCCTTTGTGACTCGATTACTTGTGAACGCCGCAATTCATGCACCCTCTGCACCACACACGACTTTGACTTAAATCGACTCGCCCGTCGGCGAACTTGTCCGGACGACCCCGGATGACGAAACGGACTGCGCCGACACGTTCGGAACATCAACTTTAGCTAGGAATGACACCCATATCACTGTGGTTTTGCGCGTGAGCAACTAGCACGAATATCGATGCACGTTTTTTAGCGGGGCGCGGGTCCGGGCTCAACCTAAGTCCGACTTGGGTTTGATTCAGGCTGGACATGGGCTAATTGACTAAGCTTATATGATTTTAAATTTCAAATTTAGCATTTAATTCTCCCCATTAAACTTTTCCAATTAACCTGTCTGCCTGAAAGGAAATCATTAATTTCCCCGCCCAACACAAGCTTAACGGTTATGTTGGAATTCTAGGGGTAGAAATCCCGCTTGGGCTCGCCTTCTTCTTTCGGGATCTTCCTCCTTGGCCTCTCCCGAGCTCCTGCTCATTTACCTTCGCTCGACAGGCTCTCCTGTCTGGCTCCTCTTTCTTCCGCTCTGCACTGAAAATTCCTCGTCTATTTCCCTGCCTCGTGCTCGAAACAGGTCGGCCTCCCTCTTCCTCTACCGATCCCGACTCCCTCGTCTCGCTCAGCTTGCGTCTCCTGCTCGGCTTCCTTGCGTTCGATCCCACCTCCTTCCTCGCTCGACCGAATAACCTCGCTCGCCTCTCCTCTGCACGAAGCTGCTTGAAGCTCCCGGCTCGCCTTCTTCCTCGCCTCCATTGCTTGATTCGCCTCGCTCGCCTCACCCCCTCTGCAAACCGAAGCCGCTTCTCCTCTACGGTAGCTCTAGCCGAAGCTCTTGCTCGCTCCCTCCACCAATTGAAACGCTTGCTTCGCCCTCCGCTGCACCGAAGTCGCTCGACTTCCAATCTTGCCTCTCCTCTCTGTGTCGAGATCGCTCGACCCCACTCCCGCTCGTCTTTGTCTATTTCGACCGAAGCCCATTCGGCTCTTCCTGTTCGATCCTGCGAGCTCTTCCGCACGCAAAAGAAGCCCCGCTCGAGCTTGCCTCCTCCCTTCTTGATCGACAGAGCCCCCGCTCCTCTCTGCGACTGGATCGAAGCCCCCGATCGAAACAGATCTGCTGCTCGCTCGATCCCGTTCTCCCTCTGTGCTCGACAGACCCTCGTCCTCCCCTCACGCGGCACCCAGCTCGATTCGACCANCTCTCTGCGACTGGATCGAAGCCCCCGATCGAAACAGATCTGCTGCTCGCTCGATCCCGCTCTCCCTCTGCGATCGACAGACCCTCGTCCTCCCCTCATGCGACACCCAGCTCGATTCGACCTCCCTCTTCCTCACACACGCAGGAGAAGCACCCGAATCTCTTCTTTACTCGACTGAAGCTGCTAGCCTCCTTCTCGCCAGCGAACAACAACCTCCAGACAGGTATATTCTTCCAGCTATTGCATCTTATGGTTATCAAATTATTTACATAAATTTGAAATGGAATCCTCTCCACATTAAAACATTCTTACTGATTTTGGAGGACTATAAACAATATTTTGATTATATATTATTGCTGATTTTAAATGCTTAGCTGTTGGTTTTATGTTTCAAGCACCTAAATGCAAATATTGTGAGGTTCCAATAACCATTTACATGTTGATCTTAAATGTTATGTTGTTGGTCTTATGTTTCAAGCACTTAAATGCAAACATTGTGAGGTTCCAATGACCATTTACTTGTTGATCTTAAACACTTATTTGTTGATTACGTATTTCAAGCTCTCTAAAGGGAATACTATGAGGCCTGAGATGACCGTTATTCCAGGGCTTGAATGTTTCTTTGCAGGTCTATGTTCTTTCATTTCTGAATGCCTCCCTTGGGGGCTGTTTTACATGTTGTTTGGTGGATTTAAATATTGCGATTTTTAGGGCTTTGCCAACTGATTCACGTGCTATTTTAAAGACAATTTGTTAACTGATTTTGGAGAGTTTACACACTATCTTGGACTTGATTTCCTAGCTGATTTTGGGGCATTTGAAATTGATGCTTTGAGCTTACATGAGAGCTGTTTGGAAGTTTTAAAAATTACTCTTTTATTGCTGATTTTTGGGAGCTTTACCTACTGTTTTGGAGGCACTTAACTCATCATTTACGGGGTTGTTTTAATCACTGTTTTAAGACATTTTGGTGGGCTGACTTTGAGGTAATCTACGCACTATTTTGGCAAGACTTATGTAGCCTTTAAGTGTTGATTTACATGCGGTTTAGAATTTGTTTTACGGACCCCTTTTTGTCCAATGTTTTGGGTTTCAATTGATTATTATTTAAACTTTTTTAGGTCGATCTACTCGTTGTTTTCTCCTTTGACTTTACTAGTTTTGGAAGTGGGTTTGCCTCATTTTTCTTTTGTTTTACTTCTTTTTAAATGGTTAAGTCATAAAGAGGGGGATTGATGATTTAATTAATTGGAAGATATAAAAACCTTAAATCACCTTAAACATAAGTTAAAGAGTAGGTTTCTTAGACTTTAGGTGCACACCCTAGGTGAAAGTCCATTCGCCTAATCTTCAACGTAGTCTTCCTAGATTTTAGGAGCACGCCCTAGGTGAGAGCCCATCCACCTAGTCATCAGTGTAGGCTTCCTAGAGCTTAAGCACACACCCTAGGTGAGAGCCCATTCACCTAGCCCTTAGTGTAGGCTTCCTAGATTTTAGGAGCACACCCTAGGTGAGAGTCCATCCACCTAATCCTCAGCATAGTCTTCCTAGACTTTAGGTGCACACCCTAGGTGAGAGTCCATTCACCTAATCTTCAACATAGTCTTCCTAGATTTTAGGAGCACACCCTAGGCGAGAATCCATCCACCTAACTCAGCACAGACTTCCTAGATTTTAGGAGCACACCCTAGGTGAGAGCCCATCCACCTAGTCCTCAGTGTAGGCTTCATAGAGCTTAAGCACACACCCTAGGTGAGAGTCCATTCACCTAGCCCTCAGTGTAGGCTTCCTAGATTTTAGGAGCACACTCTAGGTGAGAGTCCATCCACCTAATCCTCAGCATAGTCTTTCTAGATTTTAGGAGCACACCCTAGGTGAGCGTTCATTCACCTAATTTTCGAATAAATAACGAAACTTGGCACTTGACTCTGATTCACAAACTGATCAAGACACTAGACACTAGGATGCACCGAGACGTAATTCATGCTTCCTTAATTAAATTAACAGTGAAATTTCCTCAATGACTTAACCTATAATGAAACCCAGTGCACCGGGATTTGAGCTTGGATATTAACTCAAATCCTCCTGACAATTGGGGAAATTTCTTAACGCCACATATGAATCATCGGACTAGGATAAGTCTAGGGTCTAGGTGGCGAGAGCGATGATGACATTGCCTATGTGTGCTTAAACGAGGGATACGAGGTTAGATTATTAGAATAGTATCTCCTACCTCAAGGATCTTCAATAAGGGAGAGGAAAGGACCTATGATACTATTCGCCGATTCTTGGCGGGATCGTTGCCCCCGACACTCTTAGGTTGTCAGTAGTTCTAGCACGATTAGAGTGACTAGTCTGTGGGCCGTACGGCTTTATAAAATATTTACAAAAAAAAAAATAAAATAAAAAATTCTTTTGCATGATTAAGAAAACTCTGCATAAAAAAAACTTGAATAATAACTTTTGCATGAAAATCTTTCTATGAAAATTTATAAAGGTCCACGGCTAGTCACTTGGATTGAGGTTAAGAACTGCCTCCTGTAGATTGTCGAGTTGACAACTCTCACTCAAGGTCGGGAAGCACATAGCCCAGCTCTGAGCTCTCACTTTTACCAATGTCTTATACCTAGTTCTGAGCTGCCATATGTGGTTACAGGTTTCTTTTGCTCGTGATTTCTACTGCTCGTTTTTATGACTTTTGTGTTGAGTTTTCTCGTCTTGTTTAGTTTTTTTGCAAGTTTATTTAAATCTCCTGTAAATCATGCTATGCTCGCAACATTAATAACACAACAGTAGCAGATGTCCAGGTACGCTTTTACAGTTTATCTACAACATTTTACTTTATTGCATTTTACATTTCAAGTACATTTTATTTACCTGCGATTTGCTTATTCTCCATGCAAAACCAAAACTGAAACAAAACAAAGCCAAAACATTGACACCAAAACTGTGAAGCGTAAACTACTAATCTCAAGCACTTAAACCCTGGAGCCATCGCGACGACAAGAGTTTGGAACCAACTTTGTGGGCAACATGACGAGGAGTTTGGATCGAGCAATAAGAGGATTTTCTTCAGTATTATCTCTTCCTAGCATAATAACAATCCATAGGACTTCGAGGTAGCTCGTCTAGCGCGACGCAAATCCTCACATCTTCTTTAGGCTCCTGTACAACCATATTGTGCAACGTGAGTCCTAACTCGCCTTAGGTTCCAAGGTTGTCGTGTGACATGACGTAAACCCTCTTATCTCTGCGGGTTATTTGTATAATCGGGTATTATGAGAATGTAAGTCCCAAATAATAAAATTGGCATGATTGAATAATTGAATAACATCATCTCTAAAAATGTAGCCACACAGTAAGATAGTTTGAGAAGTAATTGAGAGTTCTCCTCAAGATCTAGGACATCCCCTACCTTTTCTTTTCTTTGGACTCCTGAAATAACTGTTCCTACTTGAGCCACTCCCAGTTTTTTTTTTCCCACGTCCTACCGTGAAAACCTAAACCTTGAAATCTTGAAGACTAGAATCACTGATCATTATCGAGAGTATTCTCAAGTGACTCCAATCATTTGAGATGTAATTAACTATAGGGGCTTGCCTTTATAGAGAACTTGGAACCCAGGTAAAATAAATCCTATTTAATGTTTGTATTAGATAGGGGAACTTGTCGGTCATACATAAAAAGATTCGCAGACCAAACAGATGTCACAAATCTCTTAGTTTGCAGAATTGGGTCTATCGCCGAGGTCTACACTTATCTTTCGGAAGGGTGTAGTATTCGCGATATCAGACACGATTATGCAAACTATTGGACGAATGAGATTCATTTGGTCTCATTTTTCAAAAATTAAAACATACTCCTTTCAAAACCCAAACTATATATCTTTTATATTTAAATTAAATCTCAAAACTTATTTTCATATTCATATTTTCAAATAATCAATCGAAAAAAGTTGACCGACAGGTACCACTTGCAATGCTGTGAATATTCAACTAAAACTAAAACCTTTATAATCACAATGAAATTCATAAACAAACACATGTAAGTGTATAGAATAAGATTGTAATCAAATTGCAAAGTCACATGTGCATAATAGGGATGATAAATTCACCTGAACAACTACCACAGGGAAACACCATGCTTCTCAAAGTGCTATGCGTTCACGTGATTGAGAACCATTCTAAATAAAATTAAAATAACCCGCAAATTGTGCATCAGCATCAAGGATCATGAAGCTTTTATGAAGACATGCATGACACATCGTATCATCGAAAGAAATTTTATTTGCATAATCCTCGACAAATTTAAATAAAAATATGGCAGTCAATTGGATAATGGAGAAAAATGATTCATGTAGCCAACCCCATTAGTGGAACAAAGACTTGTTGTTGTTGTTGTATGCTTCGGCAAATTTGCTTAATGTTTAAACGTAATATTTGATAATGTGTCATAGATTAAAAATAAGTTGAGTTCTCTTCTTTTTAGAACCATGTAACTGATATTTATATCAAGATTAAAATCATTAGTATGTTTCGCAATGTTCTCAGGCAGAATGCCTTGCATGATAAGTCACTTTGCAAACAGGGAAAGGCCATTAGTTCTACTCACAAGGCCGATCCTCTACATTATATTTGTTAGAGTCAACAAGACTTGTACTAGAGAATGATTTTAAATTCTCCTTTTATGGTCTAATCCAATTAGCTTATAATTGGAAACCTAGGAATTTGATGTTCAACCATAAAATTTGTAAGAAACATATAAACTTTCATTTATATATGGACTTCAAGGCTTTTTAAATAGAAACTTTGCTCCATAATGAATTCTCTTGTTATCCTTACACTTATAAATGCAATAATAAATTTAAAGCATGGACTCGATCCTTAACATATAATCATAGAGTTGACAAAGTCTGCGGAATTGATTCCTTGCAAGGGAGCGTGCAAAGCTGATAAGGTTTAAATGAAGTGAAATTATTCAAAACTTGATGATGACTGTATTGATAAAAAATTTCAATCGGAGTGAAACCTACTATTAAAATGCCATCAAGTCCCACAATAAATCTTTTCTGGCTTAAATATCAATAATAATTAAAAAAATTTAAGAAACATACAAAAATTAAAATATTCAAGCCCCCCCCCCTTCCTCCAAAATGCTTAAAAAGTAACATTTTGATCACACTTTGCAATGCTTTGAGGAGGGTTTAAGATTTGAACTTAATCTAAGCTCACAATGAGCCAATCATAATAGTTTGTTTGTATGTCACTCATCAAAGATTTAATGCTAGTAAGGATATGGCTCATGTTTTCTAATCATGTGATTTTGATGTCGAGTGGAACCGCAAAAGGATTTGCCTCAAGTTAGAACAATGAGAGTACTTAAATTCTAGTCTCCTAGTCACGTTAAGAGAATTGTGTATATGGCTATGTTACTGAGTTGTGAGCTTCACTTATGAGTTTTCCCAACCATGCTTAGAAAAATGTGTATAGGCTTTGCTCATCACACTATATGTCACAAACAAGATATTGAGAGCTTATTGAGAGAGGGCATTCGTTCACCTTCAGGTGCAAATTTGACGATGATGAAGATGCGAGATTGTGAGGTTCACTATAAGAATTGAATATGCAATATACTTTTCTATTTAATTTTCTTTTTTCTCTCTTTTTACATTTTTCTTCATTTTCTCACATTGTTATCCCTTTTAGAGAAAGTGAGAAAAGGGCGCTAGAGATAGGTAGAGATATAGAGATGGGGAATGTTAGATAATTTTCTCTTAATTTGTAATGAGAGGGATAAAGAGTGTAGCGATGAGAGATAGAGATGAAGACCGATGATGGTGTAGTTTGGAGGTGTTGTTTAGCTGTTGGGTAAATGTAGTGTCGCGGAAGAGTGTTAGGTTGAAGTTTAAGGAGGAGGGCTGGTGGCTGCTTGTTGTAGAGGGAACAATAGAGCTCAAAACTTGTGTGGTTTGTTTGTGATGCTCGATTGGAGGAATGACAAATGTGGATTAGTGGAGAAACTGGGAGTGTTGCATCAATTAGTTTGATGATCAGAGTGGAAGATTTGATGTCAGTATGCTAAGTTGGGAAGTTGCTGGCATCGAGGATTGAGGGAAGCAGCTTTTGTTACATGCTCAATAATGTAAGTGGAGAGGAGTTTGTAGGTGAGCAGGTTGAGGACCCAGATTTTTTGTGAGGGAGATGAGGTGTTTGATGGGTGCGGTGAGGTTGAGTGACAGAGAGAGAGAGAGATGAGTATAGTTTCTTTTATTTTATTTTTTTATTTTGGATTTCTTGGGTGATATGTGATGGAGATGGAACTAGATAGGTGCAACATGACATGTACGAAAAAACAACAACTAGATTCTATAGTATTGGTTAGCATACGAGTATTTTAACAGTAGTTTTGATTTGATCTTTTTTTTAAATTGAATTTAATTAGATTCAAACATCATATCAACCTCTTGTACAATTTCTCATTTGTTTCGTGCTGCTTAAAATGCATGTCGTCTCCTTGTTTTCGGGTAGACTGTGTTTTACTTTTGTGTAATAAATAGGGCAATAAAGATGTTTTCCGTAAGTAATTTCAATGTTTCAGGCGCACCAATGCAGTCTATTTTACAAAAAGAGCTTTGGTAATGTGTCCTTGTGAAATGTTGCGTCTGTTGCCCATTGTTTTTTTGTGAAATTGCTATTTGATGATGCGGGATGTTTTTTAGCATTATAGATATGTCGACACAAATTATTTTGCAAAATGACCGATGTTACAACAATTTTGCTTCTAATTGACATATTTAGTTCCAAATTTGTGCGATGCCATATTTGCTATTTGTTGATTTCACTATGTAGTGATCCAAGCCTCATGGTTGTTTTCCTATTCATTTTTTATATTCTAGACTTGATGACACAGTCCATTTTGCTTAAGGGCAGCATTTAACTGATTTTGATTGTGATCAAAATGTCTCTAACTCGGTTTATGCGACACTACGTCCATTACCCATCTTTGACATAATTTAGTGTTATTTAANCATAGCCCAGCTCTGAGCTCTCACTTTTACCAATGTCTTATACCTAGTTCTGAGCTGCCATATGTGGTTACAGGTTTCTTTTGCTCGTGATTTCTACTGCTCGTTTTTATGACTTTTGTGTTTAGTTTTCTTACAAGTTTATTTAAATCTCCTGTAAATCATGCTATGCTCTCAATATTAATAACACAACAGTAGCAGATGCCCAGGTACGCTTTTACAGTTTATCTACAGCATTTTACTTTATTGCATTTTACATTTCAAGTACATTTTATTTACCTGCGATTTGTTTATTCTGCATGCAAAACCAAAACTGAAACAAAACAAAGCCAAAACATTGACACCAAAACTGTGAAGCGTAAACTACTAATCTCAAGCACTTAAACCCTGAAGCCATCGCGACGACAAGAGCTTGGAACCAACTTTGTGTGCAGCACGACGAGGAGTTTGGAGCGAGCAATAAGAGGATCTTCTTCAGTATTATCTCTTCCTAGAATAATAACAATCCATAGGACTTCGAGGTAGCTCGCCTAGCGCAACGTAAATCCTCACATCTTCTTTAGGCTCTTGTACAACCATGTTGTGCAACGTAAGTCCTAATTCGCCTTAGGTTCCGAGTTTGTCGTGTGACACAATGTAAACCCTCTTATCTCTGCGGGCTATTTGTATAATCGGGTATTATGCGAATGTAAGTTTCAAATAATAAAATTGACAGGATTGAATAATTGAATAACATCATCTCTAAAAATGTAGTCACACAGTAAGATAGTTTGGGAAGTCATTGAGGGTTCTTCTCAAGATCTAGGAAATCCCTCACCTTTTCTTTTCTTTGGACTCCTGAAATAACTGTTTCTACTTGAGCCACTCCCTACTTTTTTTTTTTCCACGTCCTACCGTGAAAACCTAAACCTTGAAATCTTGAAGACTAGAATCACTGATCATTATCGAGAGTTTTCTCAAGTGACTCCAATCATTTGAGATGTAATTAACTATAGGGGTTTGCCTTTATAGGGAACTTGGAACCCAGGTAAAATAAATCTNAGATGCGAGATTGTGAGGTTCACTATAAGAATTGAATATGCAATATACTTTTCTATTTAATTTTCTTTTTTCTCTCTTTTTACATTTTTCTTCATTTTCTCACATTGTTATCCCTTTTAGAGAAAGTGAGAAAAGGGCGCTAGAGATAGGTAGAGATATAGAGATGGGGAATGTTAGATAATTTTCTCTTAATTTGTAATGAGAGGGATAAAGAGTGTAGAGATGAGAGATAGAGATGAAGACCGATGATGGTGTACTTTGGAGGTGTTGTTTAGCTGTTGGGTAAATGTAGTGTCGCGGAAGAGTGTTAGGTTGAAGTTTAAGGAGGGCTGGTGGCTGCTTGTTGTAGAGGAAACAATAGAGCTCAAAACTTGTGTGGTTTGTTTGTGATGCTCGATTGGCGGAATGACAAATGTGGATTAGTAGAGAAACTGGGAGTGTTGCATCAATTAGTTTGATGATCAGAGTGGAAGATTTGATGTCAGTATGCTAAGTTGGGAAGTTGCTGGCATCGAGGATTGAGGGAAGCAGCTTTTGTTACATGCTCAATAATGTAAGTGGAGAGGAGTTTGTAGGTGAGCAGGTTGAGGACCCAGATTTTTTGTGAGGGAGATGAGGTGTTTGATGGGTGCGGTGAGGTTGAGTGACAGAGAGAGAGAGAAAGAGAGAGAGAGAGATGAGTATAGTTTCTTTTATTTTATTTTTTTATTTTGGATTTCTTGGGTGATATGTGATGGAGATGGAACTAGATCGGTGCAACATGACATGTACGAAAAAACAACAACTAGATTCTATAGTATTGGTTAGCATACGAGTATTTTAACAGTAGTTTTGATTTGATCTTTTTTTTTTAAATTGAATTTAATTAGATTCAAACATCATATCAACCTCTTGTACAATTTCTCATTTTTTTCATGCTGCTTAAAATGCATGTCGTCTCCTTGTACTCGGGTAAACTGTGTTTTACTTTTGTGTAATAAATAGGGCAATAAAGATGNCCCTTTTTTTAAAAAGAGCTAACAGCAGCCTGAATTTACATCTAAACTTCTATTGAACAATGGCATTATCCTGATACAGAGAATAGCAAGTAAAAAAAACAAAGCGAAAGAGAAAATCAACATAATTAATAACAAATTTCTATTGTTTCCAAATACCAGATAACTTCAGCCGCTGAGAAATAGTCAACTGCACATCCCCCGTTCCTGGGGGCATATCAACAAGGAGAACGTCGAGATTTCCCCAAGCAACTCCTCTTGTCAACTTTTCAAGAGCGCTCATTACCTGAAAACCTGAAATAAAGTTAAACCTGCACTCAGGAGTGCCTTCACTGTTTCTAAATAAAGTCTGAAAGTTTATAAGCCTTCGATTAAAGATAGAACAGAATCATGCCAAAAGTGCACGCTTATGGCATAGGATAATAATAATGCAACTGCTGATACATCTAAGATCCCCAAAGATGGCGTGGTGAGCTCAAGGTTTCACAACAAAGTCAATAACCAATACAGATCGCAACACTACTATTTTTTACATGCCTTAAATTCTTGTGTTCACAAACAAGNAATTAATTACATTATTCTTTGTAGATTGTGCTTTGGGATTATACTTCTATGAAGGTGTTGACGCTGGAATATATTCCAGGTTTTCTTCTCTTTTTTAAGTTTTTTATTATGTGGCTACACTGTAAAATGATGTGCTATTGGTGATTATAATTTTAAGTTGAAGTGTTGCCTTTATTTGAAATAAGTTGAAATATTTCAAGTATCTCTTTAAGTTGAAATATCTCTTTGATTATAATCTTTTATTATGACCTTTGTATTGAACAGGAATAAAGATAAATAACCTAAGCCAGATTGATGTTAGTGGAATTAACCGTTCATTGATTGCTTCACGCGCTATAGAGGCTTATTTGATTCAGGTAAAACTCCCTTTTAATTTGGTGGCCGTTTGACATCACTTTTATTTTTTATTTTCTTTATTGTTTGTATTTATTTTGTTTTGCTTATGTTTTGTTTTTGAACAAAACATGTTTGATATTTTTAATTAAGTTATGATTATTTTTTAAAACACTCAAAGCACCCAAAAGTTATTTGAGCGTTTCAAAAATTTGTTAGTTTGTTATTACAAATAGATTATAAATACATGTATAAACCACATTAAATTAACATATTTTTGAAACTAAATTAAATAAATAAATAAATATAAAAAAATGGAATTGATCCTAAACATGCCCTTGAAATTACATTTTTTACTTTCCAATCTTATGGTGAGCGTTCAATTTTTTTAAAAAACATTCTTGGAACCATCATTAAATCTTTCATATGAATATTCTAATGAGGCTTTAAGCGTTGTAGTTGTGTTTTTTTTTCCTGAGTTTTTGGTTTTCATATTTGTAATTGAGGTGTTGCCTTTGTTGTTACTGCAGTTACTGAAGACTGGATTTTTTCATGCTGATCCTCATCCTGGCAACCTTGCTATTGACAAGGATGGATCACTTATCTATTATGATTTTGGAATGATGGGTGAAATAAAATCCTTCACTCGAGAGAGGTTGCTCGACTTGTTTTACTCAGTATATGAAAAGGATGCAAACAAGGTATTTTACTTTTTTTCCCCCTTAAACTTATTCTCATATAATTACATATATATATTTTTTTCATATGAAAATAAGATACTTTTACTTTTTTGGTGGATAAAATGCCAATTTAGATTGTCTTTTAGTATGGTTTTCTGCATAGTCGTACAGAATTTGTTCCTTGTATGAAGTTTTCTGTTATTTGTTTTTTTACTTGCTATCTAACCATTTCGTGACTCCTGAATATTATTTATGTTTTTTTTTTTTTTACAAATGATAGATGAAATTAATCATATTTGTCGTTTTTTTTCACTTTCTAGTTGGAGATGAAACTTTTAAGTGACATAGAAGTGTAAATGCAAATTTTAAATGTGGTTTTATGAGTTTTGACGGTCAGTGCCCAATATAAAGAAGTGTTCATTTTAAGCCAGTTAGTGGCTTGGCTGAGATGCCCGATGCCATTGTGGTTGTCTATTTTTCTTTTGGGGTTTGGGGTTTGGGGTTAATTTATTGTATTGGTTTTCTCCAATTTGCAATTTGNTACAAATGATAGATGAAATTAATCATATTTGTCGTTTTTTTTCACTTTCTAGTTGGAGATGAAACTTTTAAGGGACATAGAAGTGTAAATGCAAATTTTAAATGTGGTTTTATGAGTTTTGATGGTCAGTGCCCAATATAAAGAAGTGTTCATTTTAAGCCAGTTAGTGGCTTGGCTGAGATGCCCGATGCCATTGTGGTTGTCTATTTTTCTTTTGGGGTTAATTTATTGTATTGGTTTTCTCCAATTTGCAATTTGTGTAATAATACCTTTTCAAATAATAATAATAATAATAATTTACCTATTTACGATAGGTGGGATGGGAGTGTCTTTCAAAAAAGTCTCCCACTGCCCCCAGGAATGCATGCGAGTGCTTATCTTTCGTTTTCATATCATTCAAACCGATCACACACGAGAGAGATAGAGAGTGAGAGACAGTGGGAGGGAGGGAGAGAAATCAAGAGAAAGNAGGAATGTATGCGAGTGCTTATCTTTCGTTTTCATATCATTCAAACCGATCACACACGAGAGAGATAGAGAGCGAGAGACAGTGGGAGGGAGGGAGAGAAATCAAGAGAAATCGTACTAAGCCAAGGCAAGGAGTCAAAACTTGCGTGTCTGAAGGAAGAGGTGGAGGAAGAAGAAGAAATAGAAGAACAACAACAAAATGAGGAGGAAGAAGCAGAAGCGAAAGAAGAAGAAGAAGAAGAAGAAGCAANCTAAGCCAAGGCAAGGAGTCAAAACTTGCGTGTCTGAAGGAAGAGGTGGAGGAAGAAGAAGAAATAGAAGAAAAACAACAAAATGAGGAGGAAGAAGCAGAAGCGAAAGAAGAAGATGAAGAAGAAGAAGCAGGAGCAAAAGGAGAAGAGGTAGGAGAAAACCAACGGCTTGATCATTTTTTGCGAGCAGCAAGCGTAAAAAGTAGGAGACAGATTCCTCCATCCGAGCAGCTTTGTTGATCGTCGCGAGGGAGAAATTAGAGCATGAGCTCTCAATGGCATTTCTTGCATGCAAGAAGCTATCGTAAGCTCTAATCAATAGAATCAAGCTCTAACCAAGCGACAGAAGGAGGAGATGAGCAACTCAACCAAAGCTGCAAGCAGATCCTCTCCATTAGGGGGTCATTTCCTGCTCTTGAGAAAAGCTCAAAGGAGCTCCTTCAGCTCCTAGCACATGGAGCTGCACACATGAGCTTTGGGCATGTGGGGGGGAGCTCAAGTGAGCTCGTATATGCTTCGTTCGCTGAAATTGGGAAGATGGTGAGGTTTGGGAAGAATTTCAAGCTTAGGTAAGTAAGATGAAAGTTAATTTATGAAATTTTATCTTGAATTAATTCAATTAATTTATGCAAATCCTAATGTTTGATTTCTAAAATCAAGGGTTTCGACGAGGAAGTTAGGCAAAAAAAAGAGAGTGGAAAAATTCATTTATGAAACTCGATTTCAATAATTAATTATTATTTTTCCTAATTAACTAATGTTAAAATGAAATAAAGAACCCTAAATTTAAAAGGTATTTAAGTTACTATTAATTCAAGTATACCCAAAAAAAAATTTTAGAAGCTTTAACATGAAATTTATTTGATTAGTATCATTATATGTATTAATATTAACAAATGACATAACCTTATTTAAAGTCAAAAAAATGTTTTTAAAATCACTTAATCGGAAATCTCATAGGAATATAGGTCATTTGAATGTTTCTATGAAAATATAAATTAGGCAAAATTTCATATGAATAGAAGTAATAGTAATAGAGATTAGAAATCAATAAGAGTTAATCAAGTTTATTTTGTTATTATAAGTACACCTAAAGACTAGTTTCACGGAAGGAAAGGAGCAACGGGCTTCAGACGACGTTGTAGGGGTGGGCCTTGAATTGTAGATTTTTGAAGGATCTAATTGTATGATTGAAAGTTGCCATGGTTGTGCGTTATTACACTTAGCTGCAATAATGTAAAAATCCGAGTGGTTGATGGTTCTCTTTCATTTTTTTTTTATTAAAGGGTGCATTTGCATGACTTATTTCATTATTTCTTCATATTCTAACACTCAAGTGCAAAGTTTTATCTATGAATAAATTGAATAAGAAGTGCAAATTTATTTGCTCAATTTTCTAGTTGTTGTGGATTTCAAGATTTGTTCCCAGGGATTGCAAGGATTTGCAATGTTTTATACCACTTTCTAGATGCACCGATATGGACATGATGCAACATGAACTAGTGAAAGCCTATTTTTGAAAATATTGGACATAGAGCCNTTGCATGACTTATTTCATTATTTCTTCATATTCTAACACTCAAGTGCAAAGTTTTATCTATGAATAAATTGAGTAAGAAGTGCAAATTTATTTGCTCAATTTTCTAGTTGTTGTGGATTTCAGGATTTGTTCCCAGGGATTGCAAGGATTTGCAATGTTTTACACCACTTTCTAGATGCACCGATATGGACATGATACAACATGAACTAGTGAAAGCCTATTTTTGAAAATATCACACACACACACACACACACACACACACATACATGTATTCAATAAAAAAATCTTAGCAACATAATGATGAAACAATAACGATATTTAAGAATGAAAAAAAATATAAATGACTATCATATTATTCATATATCAAAAGAGTGAAAAAAAATTATGAAAAATATTAAGTCTAATAAAAAACAATAAGTTGTCAAAATTTAGGGAAAAAAATTATGATATTCAATAATATTTTAGAATATTACATAATATAAATAATTAGAATTTATTTGGTACAACATAAATCATCAAAATTTAATTTTTTTATATTTTTTGATGGTGTACATTACTTAATTTAAAATTTAAGGATAATTGTGCTCAAATTCAAATCATCAAAATCTAAATTTACCAACCTCACTTAGTAGGATAAAGGCTTCTTATTGTTGCTGTAAGCATGTTCAAATTTTTTTTATTTTTTAAATTAGACACATGTTAGGCATGTACGATAGGTGATAGGTGTTGGACACATCTCGGGCACATGTTCATGTGCGACGCCTGTCAGATATTACATGATTGTTTGTTGTAAATTGTCAGTGCGTCATAGATTGCATTTGATGACACCCTAATACCAGAGTTAACCTAAAAGACAACAAAACTCAAATATTATTGCTGAAAATTCAGAAGGATTCCCACAAAAGTTATTAAAATAAGAATAAAATAGCTCAAAGCACAAACAAACCCTAGCGCAAGGAGGAAGGTGGTGAACGCCTATTGGACAGGATGTGGGGTGGCTAGCTGGAGGTGTGATACCAGTGGGGAAGGCTGGAGGGGGATCAAGGTAGCAACAGTAGGTGTTGGGAGATATTGCGGCAACAACATGTTATGATGGAGCGATTGGCGGCAAGGGCATGAGGTGTTGGATCAGCGACAGGAAAAGACGGAGGGGTCTGCGACCCGGTTGGAGAAGCTGGTAGAGAGGGCTGCATCGACAGGAAGGGCTGACAACACTTGCGGAAGTAACAAGCGAGAGATAGGGCTGACGGTGGAGAAAGACAGTGGGAAGGTGTGTCGACGGGANTCTAAGGGCAAGTTCATCTTTTGTATGTCTAAGAGCAATTTAATCTTTTATTATTATTATTGTTGGGTTTAAATAGGCTTATTATCTTTAGGGTTAGGTTTTATGTATGAGGCTTAGGTTTAGGTTTTATGTAAAATGCCAACCNATGGTGATAAGGTATCAATTGTGATGTCCTGAAATACTCTATGTCGTGACCGTCCCAATGTCTGAAATTAGTATCTCAGTTCTATCATCTTCCGTTGTGGCCAAAATTGGTTCCACCGATGCTGCTTTGCTGGCCAGGGCATTTGTGATCTCAGCTCCGCATGAGGTAGGACGATGTGATTCCCATCATTTTTGAAGGATTAGGTGTTTCTGAATATATCGTGTCAAGTCCTACCATCAAATTTCCACTGTCTCTATAATATCAGGTTGTAAGCATCCATGGGCACCACATCATACCACACATGATCGTGTAATTGGCTCCAAATAGAAAAAGTTCATTAAACATCGATCACCTAGATGGCTCTTTTCTGCCTTCTGGCATCCTCCCCCTCTCAGGTGGATTAAAGTTAATTTTGATGGAACATTCCTACCCTCTGGTATTGCGGCCACAGGTGCAGTCATCCGAAATATGCAAGCTATGGGACTTGTTGCGGCCGGCCAAGCTATGTAATATTGGGATTGTGCTCAAGTTGAGCTACAAGCCATCTGCTTCTTTCACTATATCTTTGAACCATGGATGTTTGAATGCAAAGGCTTAATCATTGAAGGGGATAATGCCAACTTAATGCAGTCCATGAGATCTAGCACAGCCATCGCCCAATCGATTGACATCGCAACATAGGAAAAAACCACAAAATCAACATCACAACACCATAATTTGCCCATGCCAGCAATAGTTGAAAAAGAATCGCAACGCAAATAAAACTCATATGTAAAGAATACCTTGGGGCGACGAACTGCAAGGTATTCAAACAGAACCAAAGAATAGAGGGGAGAGAGGAGAGGGGAGAGGAGAAGAATGGCAGGGTCATCAAGAACTAGCCCTAGCCACCAAAGCCACGCGGTGTAGAGGTGAAACCACCACAGATCCCAAATGCCAACCCTAGCCACAGCGACAAAGAAGAGCGAGTGGAGGGAGAAAAAAGGTGAACTCACCGCAACAACTGCCACAAAGCCGAAACAAGGAACCACCACTAAAAAAATGCCAACCCTAGCCGCAAAGAGGCCACAACGGTAAAGAAGAGAGGGGGGAAGGAAAAAAAAAGGCCAATTTGCCACAACAAAACCAGTAGCCACCGAGAAACACTACAAACAACCACAACGATAAAGAAGAGAGGAGAGATCTACCCAAAACTAGCATTGGAATCACATAAAGGAAAGGAGAAAAGGGACGCGAGAGAGGCTGAACGCGGGGGACGCTAGCTGCAGGGTTGAACACCCGCGACCGCGCGTTAATTAAAATAGCGGTTGGGAAAAGCATAAAGCATTCCGAACAAGATTTTCAAACAGGGTAAAACAACGGTGGGAAAATGCACCGTAGCTTAAAAGCTGCGNTGGTTATGAGTAAAATTTTGAGTAGATAGATTAGATTTAGATGAGACGCTACTATAAAATTTCACTCGTTCTGATTTGATTCAAACTTTTCATGGGCTGAAGCCCCTAAGATTATTGACCCCTTCTAATGATAACGAAGTTTTTTTATTAAGGCCAAGTGCTAGGTGCTAAGTGTTTAGCTTATATTAGCAATAATTTTGGTTTTAGATGAAACAATTTACTAGTTTTAGCTTTAAAACGGATGGCAGGAGGAATGATAGTACACTCGATTAAAATCTCCTAGTTTTATTATCCTTGGTTGTCACAACCTATCTCGGGAGCTTGGAAAATCATTGTGGGGAGGGTTGGACGGAGAAATTCTTATCCAAACATTTTCTTACTTATATAATTTTTTTTTAAATGTATAACAATTGTCCCAAAAATAAAAGAGTTCTATACTCAAAGNTGGTTATGAGTAAAATTTTGAGTAGATAGATTAGATTTAGATGAGACGCTACTATAAAATTTCACTCGTTCTAATTTGATTCAAATTTTTCATGGGCTGAAGCCCCTAAGATTATTGCCCCCTTCTAATGATAACAAAGTTTTTTTATTAAGGCCAAGTGCTAGGTGTTAAGTGTTTAGCTTATATTAGCAATAATTTTGGTTTTAGATGAAACAATTTACTAGTTTTAGCTTTAAAACGGATTGCAGGAGGAATGATAGTACACTCGATTAAAATCTCCTAGTTTTATTGTCCTTGGTTGTCACAACCTATCTCGGGAGCTTGGAAAATCATTGTGGGGAGGGATGGACGGAGAAATTCTTATCCAAACATTTTCTTACTTATATAATTTTTTTTTTAAATGTATAACAATCGTCCCAAAAATAAAAGAGTTGTTCTATACTCAAAACTTTTATTAACCAAAATTCATTCAAATTTAAATGTTACAATTGTGTAAAAGTAAAAATTGAATTACTTATTTTCTTGGGCTCCTTGATATTTGTAAACAGAATCTCTATTATCCATATACTCTAAAGAAGTTTTCTTTGAAAAGATTTAGTAACCAAAGTATGGGTTAACCAACTTGGTGGGTAAAATATTTTTAAATTATAATAATTCACAGTTCAAGACATATATATATATAATACAATAGTTTATTTTGAGGTTTTATGAAAAGATAAAGACAAAACAGTAGAAAAGGATAATGAATAAATCGATTTTAATGCTATTTTTATTTATTTCATATAAAACAGTCGTCAAAGGTAGTAATTGTTTATATGGCATTAAAAATACATTTTTTATAACTTTTTCCATAACCTACTAAAAAAGTAGGCAACTATTTTCATTTTTTTTTTTTGTGAATGGGTACGTTGCTTCCCCAGTCAATACCATAATGAGATGACTTTACATTGAAATATACATATATTAGATATTATTGCCTTCTTTTATTCAACATTTTTCCTAAACAATTAAACATGAGAAAAGTATGTAATTTGCATTTTAAAAGAAAATAATAAATAAAAGCAAAACTTGTTTATTTGTATGTAAAAGTTTATTTACAAAATGTTTTGTATTTATTTTGAAATATAAAAGAAATTATTTTAAAATGCCTGCTCGAAACAGTCAGATGTCATTTCTCTACTCATGTTATTTTCTTAATAAACCTAACATAAGAGATAGCATTTGATTAGCTTTTATTATTTTTCCCTTTTTTTGTTACTACATATGTGTTTTTATGTGATAATTATTTGTTTTTAATAGCGTTAAATTCATCCAGTAGGTTAAAATATTTGTGGTTAACTTTAGCAAAATAATATGCCTTATAATCATTTAATTATTTAACCTATATAACACCTATCTAATCTATATTTCTCTTAATTTCTCTTATTCATTCTTGTTTATATCAATTCAAACCAATATAAAGCGGGACTTGGGGGCCTGGCTGGTCCGGCAAGTGGTTTAATAGGAAGAGTCTCGGTCTTGAAGGAGGCTAGACCAACCTTCCCTTTCGATGCCTTGGGGCGGCCCCCCGTGCTTACGCACCCCCCCACCCCCCGACTCTCTTTAATATTTGATCCCCTTTCTTTCTTTTTCTACCTCCTTCCTATTTTATCTTCTATTAGCCATTTTATGTATGTTTTTTGTTTGCTTAGAATCCAGTTTTTATCATTTTCAAAATTCAAATTGTTGCCTCTGAGTGTTTTTCCCTTCCTAGGACTATATTTGACGACGAGAATGCTCCCTCTCCTGCTTCCGCCAAGTCCGCTAGCAACCTCCTGCTCACTACAGCACGACCGCCTTTGCCTCCAGGTTCCTTCAAGGTATCTAGCGGCCTCCTGTTCCTCTTCTGCTCACTCTAGCACTGTCCTCTCTTGCCTCCCCCCTTCCAGGCTGACACAACTCCATCCTACTCACTCCAACATTGCCGCCTCCTGCCTCCAGCACCCTCCAGGCTGCTGCAACTCCCTCCTGCTCACTCTGTCACTGTCGTCTCCTACCTCCAAACTCCTCTTAGCCAGCCGTAGCTGCTTCAGGCTCCTCCAACACTGCGGCACCTACCTCCAGTCCCTTCCCAATTTGTCATTCTCATTNCTGTCTCCATAATATCAGGTTGTAAGCATCCATGGGCACCACATCATACCACACATGATCGTGTAATTGGCTTCAAATAGAAAAAGTCCATTAAACATCAATCACCTAGATGGTTCTTTTCTGCCTTCTGGCATCCTCCCCCTCTCAGGTGGATTAAAGTTAATTTTGATGGAACATTCCTACCCTCTGGTATTGCGGCCACAGGTGCAGTCATCCGAAATGTGCAAGCTATGGGGCTTCTTGCAGCCGACCAAGCTATGTAATATTGGGATTGTGCTCAAGTTGAGCTACAAGCCATATGCTTCTTTCACTATATCTTTGAACCATGGATGTTTGAATGTAAAGGCTTAATCATTGAAGGGGGTAATGCCAACTTAATGCAGTCCATGCGATCTAGCACAACCATCGCCCAATCGATTGACATCGCAACATAGGAAAAAACCACGAAATCAACATCACAACCCCATAATTTGCCCATGCCTGCAATAGTTGAAAAAGAATCGCAACGCAAATAAAACTCATATGTAAAGAATACCTTGGGGCGACGAACTGCAAGGTATCCAAACGGAACCAAAGAATAGAGGGGAGAGAGGAGAGGGGAGAGGAGAAGATGGCAGGGTCATCAAGAACTAGCCCTAACCACCAAAGCCATGCGGTGTAGAGCTGAAACCACCACAGATCCCAAATGCCAACCCTAGCCACAGCGACAAAGAAGAGTGAGTGGAGGGAGAAAAAAGGTGAACTCACCGCAACAACTACCACAAAGCCGAAACAAGGAACCACCACTAAACAAATGCCAACCCTAGCCGCAAAGAGGCCACAACGGTAAAGAAGAGAGGGGGGAAGGAGAAGAAAGGCCAATTTGCCGCAACAAACCCAGTAGCCACCGAGAAACACTACAAACAACCACAACGGTAAAGAAGAGAGGAGAGATCTACCCAAAACTAGCGTCGGAATCGCATAAAAGAAAGGAGAAAAGGGACGCGAGAGAGGCTGAACGCGGGGGACGCTAGCTGCAGGGTTGAACACCCGCGACCGCGCGTTCATTAAAATAGCGGTTGGGAAAAGCATATAGCATTCCAAACAAGATTTTCAAACAGGGTAAAACAATGGTGGGAAAATGCACCGTAGCTTAAAAGTTGATCCAACCAACCCCTAAATGCAAAAGATGGCCAGATAATGATGCCAGGTGGAAGCTGCTTGACTTGATCAAGCAACAATCTAATTCCTTACTAACTTGAGGTCAAGTTGTCTTTTGGGCAGGGAGTATTGTTACATGTATGCCTAGTCTAAGGGCAAGTTCATCTTTTGTATGTCTAAGAGCAATTTAATCTTTTATTATTATTATTGTTGGGTTTAACTAGGCTTATTATTTTTAGGGTTAGGTTTTATGTATGAGGCTTAGGTTTAAGTTTTGTGAGAGTTTTCCTACCTCTCGAATCGTAGGTGNCACCATTACCTCCCTTGCTGCTTCTACCTCCTATTCAGAAATTTTACACACATTCCCTTCTTGAACATTCAATATCTGCTCAGTCTGGAGAAAAATTTGCGTACGCAGTGCTGCATATGTCAGGTAGGTTACAAGAAGGATATTGGGGGTTATATTCGCGTTATACTCCATGTAATCTCCATGTAACCTACGTATAACTTACAAATATATGAAAACAAAAGCGCGAAACTTACTAGTTACAGATAGGTTACAGGGAGGTTACATGTGTTATAACGCGAATATAACCCGCAATACCCTCTCTGTAACCTACCTGACGTACACAGCGCTGCTTACGTCTTACGTATGCAAATTTTTCTCCTCAGTCTGACCTTGCAATTTTCTCAGAGACAATTCAGTATCATTTTCTATCTCCTTGTTCTCAACCTGCATCTGTTGAAGCAAAACCACCTCATCTTTTTGAACTACACCCNAGGAAATGTGAGTAAATCGAGCCAAATGAGCACTTTATAACACGGTACTTGGGGGTCTAAAGTTTGTTATTAAATGGGGTGCAGCTACAGCATATTGGACGTTGGTGGATGCTCAAACCTAGTTTTAAAGGTGGAAAGGTAACAGAAATAGAACAGGCAATAGTCTTCATTCAGGCAGTCACCGACGGCTACCTCAACCGACAAAAGTATCTCGGGAGGAGTTGACAAGACAAAATAGGGAAATGACAAGACAGATCGTGATGGAAAGTAGCCGGAGAAAGGTAGCTCTTCTAGTATAGTGGGAGATATGTTGGCTTTAATAGAGGCTCGCGGAAATCGATGATGGAGCCTATGGAGAGATAAGAACAAAAATCTGAACTCGTTCAACAGGGAAGATATCAGTGGCGCGGAATACCGGCCATAACTTCTTAGAATTTAATATCATAAGAGGCTGAGAGAAGCCCACACATGGCGGATTAAGGAACTTTAGCATCAAAATGGATCTACCATAGTTTGATGGAGGTATGGATTTACACAATTTTATTGACTGACTGTAATCTGTTGAGTGAATCTTCGAAAAGATATGCCAGAGGACAGTCGGGTAAAATTAGCAGCCATTAATTTGAAAAAGAGTGTCTCATTTTTTGTGGGAGAACTTATAGGGACAAAGGAAAATGATATGATTAACATGTGGAAAAAGCAATGCAGAGGAAATACTTTCAGGACATGCTTTTGAAACTCCACCATCTGCAACAATGACACCTTTCAATGGAGGAATTCACAGCTCAGTTTGACTAGTTACATAGGAAATGTGAGTAAATCGAGCCAAATGAGCACTTTATAACACGGTACTTGGGGGTCTAAAGTTTGTTATTAGCAATGGGGTGCAGCTACAGCATATTGGACGTTGGTGGATGCTCAAACCTAGTTTTAAAGGTGGAAAGGTAACAGAAATAGAACAGGCAATAGTCTTCATTCAGGCAGTCACCGACGGCTACCTCAACCGACAAAAGTATCTCGGGAGGAGTTGACAAGACAAAATAGGGAAATGACAAGACAGATCGTGATGGAAAGTAGCCGGAGAAAGGTAGCTCTTCTAGTATAGTGGGAGATATGTTGGCTTTAATAGAGGCTCGCGGAAATCGATGATGGAGCCTATGGAGAGATAAGAACAAAAATCTGAACTCGTTCAACAGGGAAGATATCAGTGGCGCGGAATACCGGCCATAACTTCTTAGAATTTAATATCATAAGAGGCTGAGAGAAGCCCACACATGGCGGATTAAGGAACTTTAGCATCAAAATGGATCTACCATAGTTTGATGGAGGTATGGATTTACACAATTTTATTGACTGACTGTAATCTGTTGAGTGAATCTTCGAAAAGATATGCCAGAGGACAGTCGGGTAAAATTAGCAGCCATTAATTTGAAAAAGAGTGTCTCATTTTTTGTGGGAGAACTTATAGGGACAAAGGAAAATGATATGATTAACATGTGGAAAAAGCAATGCAGAGGAAATACTTTCAGGACATGCTTTTGAAACTCCACCATCTGCAACAATGACACCTTTCAATGGAGGAATTCACAGCTCAGTTTGACTAGTTACATAGGAAATGTGAGTAAATCGAGCCAAATGAGCACTTTATAACACGGTACTTGGGGGTCTAAAGTTTGTTATTAAATGGGGTGCAGCTACAGCATATTGGACGTTGGTGGATGCTCAAACCTAGTCTTAAAGGTGGAAAGGTAACAGAAATAGAACAGGCAATAGTCTTCATTCAGGCAGTCACCGACGGCTACCTCAACCGACAAAAGTATCTCGGGAGGAGTTGACAAGACAAAATAGGGAAATGACAAGACAGATCGTGATGGAAAGTAGCCGGAGAAAGGTAGCTCTTCTAGTATAGTACCAAATAGGAGGTGTTTCAGGTGGAGGAGTCAGATGATAGTCCAGAGGAAAAACTTCAGCACCTGGTGGACAAGGGAGAATTGCTAGTCATACAGTGAATATTGCAATTAGACCGGAGCAAGATCAATTCTGGTTGAGGCAATTTCTTTCACACCAAGTGCACGATAGAAGGCAAGCTTTGCAACTTGATCATCGGTAGCGGGAGTTGTGAAAATGTGTTGTCCATACTAATGGTGAAAAAATTGGGATTAACTATGCAGAAACTTCCCCAATTCTATTCCCTAATGTGGTTGAAAAAAGGATACGTGTGGATTAGTTGTGCATGGAAAGCATAGTGGATGAGATTTTGATTGATGCCCGCCACTTTCTGTTGAGAAGGCTTTGGCAGTTTGACCGCAAGTCCATCACGACGGCTTCAAGAATACTTACTTTTTTAAGAAGGATGGAAAACACATCATGGTTTTAGCTGTTAAGAACGCAAGAGGCGGAGGCAACACAGGGGAATTGTTAGTCCCACTTGCCAAATCTTCAAATTGCAATTGACAATATAACTATATTTTCCCAATTTACCAACCACTTTAGGAATCATTTCGGCCTTTATCAAAGGTTCTAATAATGCAATACTTCTCAAATTATGAATCTTGCATAGATTCATAATTTTGTTAGAGGCATTCGTCTTCGCAATGTCTCTAACATTTCAAATTAGGAAATTAACCATTATTAATGTATCTACTTCCCCTAGTATGCCTAGAGGAAGTTGCATCATCAATAACAACAAGAATCTTAGCTGGAAGTGTCCCATCATAATTAACCACGAAATTCTAATCCAAATAACCCCTTTATTAATGTTTCTTACTTTTCATTCTTTTAGTTTTATGTATTTGTCATTCTCTCACCATTACCTCCCTTGCTGCTTCTACCTCCTATTCAGAAATTTTACACACATTCCCTTCTTGAACATTCAATATCTGCTCAGTCTGGAGAAAAATTTGCATACGCAGTGCTGCATACGTCAGGTAGGTTACAAGGAGGATATTGGGGGTTATATTCGCGTTATACTCCCTGTAATCTCCATGTAACCTACGTATAACTTACAAATATATGAAAACAAAAGCGCGAAATTTACTAGTTACAGGTAGGTTACAGAGAGGTTACAGGAGTTATAACGCGAATATAACCCGCAATACCCTCCCTGTAACCTACCTGACGTACGCAGCGCTGCTTACGTCTTACGTATGCAAATTTTCTCCTCAGTCTGACCTTGCAATTTTCTCAGAGACAATTCAGTATCATTTTCTATCTCCTTGTTCTCAACTGCATCTGTTGAAGCAAAACCACCTCATCTTTTTGAACTACACCCCCTCCTCCACTTTCTTCCCCCATACCTATGTTCTATCTTGGACTTTCTTGTGCATCACTTCTTTCTTCAAGGACTTCCTCCCCTTTTGATTTATGTTTTATTTCTTTCATCTCTTTTCGAACTTCATTAGCTTGTAAAATTTTCTTATTCACCCTTTCATTTTTTCTCCTAGGAATCTCCTTATGAAACCTTAATTCAGGATGTGCAACATAACATAAATCCACATTATGCCCAAAGATCCTGCATTTGTTACAATGTTTTGGTTTGTTTTCATCTCCAATTTTTGTCAGTACCCATTATTTTGTGTGCTAAACCTCTTCTGCCAAAGTTTGTGTTATATCTCTTTCCACAATTACCCTAGCCGCTGAAGGTCTTCTAAAATTATAAGTAGTCATATCTAATTTTATTGGTGTTCCAAAAATTCCTCTTAAGCAAAAATAAAACCTGATGATTAAAATAATGCAATCTCAACACTGGGAAAGTAATCTGAATAGGAATAATAGGAGGTTCAGTAGTTGGGTCGAAATTTGGAGTTCGCTTAAGGATCTTCAATAAGGCTTTCTCAATATACCACAGCTTTCTACGNTACCCTAGCCGCTGAAGGTCTTCTAAAATTATAAGTAGTCATATCTAATTTTATTGGTGTTCCAAAAATTCCCCCAAGCAAAAATAAAACGTGATGATTAAAATAATGCAATCTCAACACTAGGAAAGTAATCTGAATAGGAATAATAGGAGGTTCAGTAGTTGGGTCGAAATTCGGAGTTCGCTTAAGGATCTTCAATAAGGCTTTCTCAATATACCACAGCTTTCTACAGAACAATCTAGCATAATTTTCCTCTTTTTCAACTTTAATAATAATACGTCTCCCATCAAGAGCTCCAACTTGCCATTCTCATTCTAATTTCATATTTTCAAAAAATCTTCTGATAACATCCATTTTGGGATGCCCATACGTAAATTTTCTCACCAAAACAAATCAGAAAAATTCATGTAGTTTTAAATTCTCAACTTTAGAAAAATAATTGCAGGCTTTCCACTTTTGCTTCCAAGTTTTTCTTTTTTTATAAAGGTCTCCTCTCCAATTCCTCAATCTTCAGGGAAATGGTGAGGGAAAGTTAAAACCTAGGCTTTACTTTGAAACCTTTGAGCACTTCAGCAAAAGACGGTGCCGCCATCAGAAAACCATAACCCACATCAACGCCTGAAGTTCTGAAAAAAACTCAGCAAAAAATCATACGATCATAACCCTAAGGCTCACAAATGCCCTTGTAAACCGTAGGGACTACTCCAATCGCNAAAAGTCATACGATCATAACCCTAAGGCTCACAAATGCCCTTGTAAACCGTAGGGACTACTCCAATCGCAAAACCAAACAGCAAAATTGAACAAAAATCGAGATTGCCATCCTGAGCAAACCCTAGAATTGTCGGAATTGCCAAAGCAGATGAGAGCATCGATCTTTTACCTTTTATAAGTTATTATTGAACTGATTGATAAGAAAATATGATTGATGAGTTATAAAGACTGCTTCAGCGTGTATGGTTAATTGGTGATCGATGGACTTTACATNGAACAAAAATCGAGATTGCCATCCTGAGCAAACCCTAGAATTGTCGGAATTGCCAAAGCAGATGAGAGCATCCATCTTTTACCTTTTATAAGTTATTATTGAACTGATTGATAAGAAAATATGATTGATATGAGTTATAAAGACTGTTTCAGCGTGTATGGTGATCGATGGACTTTACAACCATATGGTGTTAGCTGAGGATGGTAAGATATTGGTGCACATATATTTGAAAATATTATTAATATTGACATATTTTAATTTATAAATTTTAAATGTTGCTTTTATGACAGTTATAAATGATAAAAAATATATATAATAAGCTTTTATATACATATATATTCTACAATAAGATGATATGTACTTTCTTGAATGCACGCAATTACTTAGTAAACTATCATTTATTTTATATGGATATATTTTGTATGACTAGCATTCATATTATTATTTATCATGTTACTTTAGTTTAGAGGTGAGAGTATTCACTAGCTGTTGATNCGCAATTACTTAGTAAACTATCATTTATTTTATATGGATATATTTTGTATGACTAGCATTCATATTATTATTCATTATGTTACTTTAGTTTAGAGGTGAGAGTATTCACTAGCTGTTGAGAACTTACTATATTTTATATTAATATTTTCATATTAAAATTTTTGAGTAAAAGTGAGTAGCATGCAAGAGAACGTATACAGAAGATGGAGGTTATTTGTTTAATTAAATTTTTTAATCATTAATGATTCTCTCGTTTTGTTTGGATAATTATTTGTATTAGTTATATAAATTAATTTTCACTGCTCGATTGTCTCTTACCGTCTTAGATATTTCACTCCCTTGTGCTGGGACGTGACATTTACATTTTCGAGTATTGTGCTTCTTTCTTTTCGAAATGTAGCTCTGAACAAAGAAACTAACTGTTATGACCAAGATACTGCTTTTGTAGTTTCATTCAATCTTTTTTTTTTTTTTTTACTTTTCAATTGCAGCTTCTGTTCCATGTTTGCTTTATATATGGTCTTCTATTATCCTTTACTAGCTAATGATTTTTATCATTGCTTCGTTGTTGCTTTCCATTGCTAACCATCGCTGATCTTCTTTTAGTTTTCTGACATACAGAAAAAATTTCTTTTCTAAACTTTTACATTATTTTATCACATAAAATGTTCAAATAAGTTGATAACAATTTTGCTTCTCATTTAGGCGGTAAAGGAGTGATATGTCACTAAAAGATTAGATTAAAAGTTGTCATACAAATCTAACCACTAAGTTATTCTGCGATGTATTTACCATAAAAATGGAAGCCATAGTACTCTTTCACGAATTCCCTAGTAAAAGATACTATGAGCCTTAGCATAGCTTTGATAGAACAGTTTGACTTTGCCAACTGTTTCATCCTATGCCAATATCTATGTGCCTCTGACAACTGAATCCTTAGTATTAAGCTCAATGCTGTGTATTTAAGTGAACCTTTCTTCTGTTTTCAAAACCTTCTTTCAGGTATTGGATATACACTTGATCCAGAATTCTCATTTGTCAAAGTGGCTGCGCCTTATGCCAAAGTAAGTCTTGTAGTATCAAGTGGCTTATTTCAAGTTTAATTTTATTTCAAAGTAAATCTGCTTGTTACTTTTTCTCTGCTGATCTGAAATGTCATCTTTACTGTTAGTTTACTCCAATTATTTGGGGTGAACCTCTTCCATTCATTCCCCCTTCACCAAGGAAAGAAATGAGTTGTATTTTTTAATTTGTGTTATTTAGAATGAGGCCCCTTATTTTTAAATAGGAGAACCATATGCAATGTTTAGACAACAACAACAACACCAACAAACCTTTATCCCACTAAGTGGGGTCGGCTACATGAATCTTTTTTCTACATTGCGTCCTATTGAGTGTCATATTTTCATTTAATTCTAATAAATTAAGATCATTCTTTATACAATATGCCCAAGTTTTTTAAGGTCTACCTCTATCTTTCTTAACATAAGTTGAATCTAAAACATCTACTCTCCTAATCGGATCATCAGACGGTCCACGTTTAATGTAGTCAAACCATCTAAGACGACTCTCTCTAATTTTGTCTGCCACTGACCCTATCATGGATATATTCATTTCACATTTTGTCTCTAAGTGTAAAGCCACTCATCCACCTTAACATTCTCATCTCGGCAACACAACTTAGTTTTATGCTTCTCTATGCAACACTTAACTGTTTTATGCTTCTCTATTAAAGGCCAATATTTAGCGCCATAGAGCATTGCAGATCTCACCACCAATCATTCCTCCACTTCAACTAACCAACCTGAATTATACTAATAACATCCTCATCTATATCACCATCACTTTAAACAATAGACCCGAGATATCTAAAGTGTTCACTTCTTTTAATATTTTGATCATCCATAGTTACAACTCTGTCACTAGAGCTACTACTACTAAAATTAGATTTCATATATTTAGTTTTAGTTCTACTTAAACGAAGGTCTTTGGGCTCCAATGTAGATCTCCATAATTTAAGTTTTTTCTGAGTTTTCTCTCTAGTATTATCCACGAGAAGGATATCATCAGCAAAAAACATACACCAAGGTTCATTCTCCTGTAAATGTCCAGTAAGATTATCCATAACTAAAGCAAAAAGATGGGGGCTTAAAGTCAATCCCTGATGGAATCCAATTGAAATAGGAATATATTTGGTCAATGCTCTATCGGTCGCCAAATTAGAAATTGTTGGCTGCCGGAATAGATATTCTGACGCCTGATTTTAAAAGAGGTTTAATTTAATTTATATATATAATTTGAAAAAAAGTAATATTTTATTTTTTTTGAAATGCAAGACCGAACCGATCTCATATCTGCAATAGTTTAAATGATCGAGCGCAACACCGTAAGTGATACATCTACCCAGAGGAATAGATATATTACTTACTAGTGCGATTCAAATAAACTAAAGATTTTATAACATTCGTTTTAGTTTACGAACTTTTATGTTAACCGCAAGTTCCCCTATTTAATACGAGAGATTAAATAGGGTCTTTTTTAAGCTGGGTTCTTAAGTTCCCTGTAGATGCGGGACCTTATAGTTAATTACATCTTAAATGACTGAAATCACTTAAGAAGACTCTCAATTAAGATCAGTGGTTCTTTCTTCAAGATTGCAAAGTTTAAGTTTCCAAGGATAAACGTGAGGAAATCAAAGGGAGAAAGACTCAAAATATAAATAGTTATTTTTCAGGAGTCAATGGAGTGAAAGGTAGGAGATGTCACATATCCGGGAGAACCCCGGTGATTTCTCAACTGTCCTGTGATTGGACCTTAACTCTAAGAAGAATTCCTACGCCTCGTCGTCATGGTCTCGATCGTTGCCCTCTGTCTGCTCTCTGCTTCTTGGGAAGACTACTCTAAGCTCTTAATAGATCGATTATAGGCTTAGGGTTGTGGTGTGTATAAATGTACAATTGTTGGGTCAATGGCTCGCTATGGGGTACCTCCTAAACCAGGTGTCCTACTGCCCTCTAACCTAAAAGTTTTCTACAAGTCCGTAGAAACAACATGAATTATAAAATGGAACATGCAACGGAACGCAGTAAACAATAAATAGTAGTATTATAGGCATGAATTATGTTTATACGCAGGAAAGTGTGCAGTAGCAAAAGTAAACACTGTAAATGTAAAACAAACCTGCTCACCTGATGGGACGGCTCTCCTGTAAGGACTCTAGAAAAGGCGGCAAATGACCCAAAGTAACTCGAAAGAAACTGTAAAAAAACATGAGGAAAATTCGAAGAAAATCACAACTGTTTTACAAAGATTTCAATAAAACCGTAGGAAAACATATAAAAATCCGATTTCGATAAAACCGTGAGAAAACACACAAAAATCCGAAGAAAGAACCGTAAGCATTCGGATCGGGCTAGGCTCAGAATTAGGTATTCTCGAAGGTCTCCGAAAACAACTATCGGTCACCCGTATGTATAGAGTCCGATATTCAACTAGAAAGGTGTCTTACTATACCAACTTAGGAGAGCACTCTTTAGCCCAATACCGGCGATTGATAAGTGAACAATCAAATTATATTATTTAAAATTTCTATTTTTGCATGAATACAAGTTTCATGCATATAAGAAAAGTGTTATCAATTTTGGTTGTCAAAATACTTTAAAAAAACAGCTTATCTGATCTTATCGCATATGTTCTTATTATTTTTATAAAAATATGATTGTCCACAAGTCGATCGAACCGTTGGGCCGGGACCACCAACAACCTAAGAAGGCAAGGGTATCCTGCTAGTCGAGTGTCGGTGAATAATATCGTCGTCCTACATTTCACAGGGTGCCGGGATTCAGTCCCGATATTGTAGGATGGAATATTATTCCGCTCTACCACCAAATGCTTTTATCATCAAAGCCTAATACCCAAAACGATCGTCCAACTTACGACATTGATTGATTATTTCATATATAGCAAGAATTATATATGCGCGCACTTATATATCGGACATAAACGCCTAAAACCCAAACCAAGAAGCAAGGAAAGTGAATCGAAAAGCAAGAAATGAAAAAGAAAGAAGGTTAACCCACCTTCAAAATCAATTTAGGGAAGAAAAGCTAAAGCGGTAGGAGGGTTAGCCTAAAACATCCACCCGATGGGACTTCTTGAATGAGCAATGAGATATGCACACTTCTCGATGCTAGCCAGGAACAACCCAGAAAGACACAATTTAAAAGGCTCCAAACCACAACTAAACTTTCTCCAAATACCGAAAGGATTCTCCCCCTTTTTTTTTCTTTTACTGCAATCAACCTGGCCCAAAGGATTAGGCTCTGAATTTTCCCCCAACATTTAATAGATCGTTCATCGAAAAGGGCATTCGAATTCTTCCAAGCATAAGGATTAAGCATTCCATTTCACCAACATTAAAGCATTCATGAGGTATGAGTCCAACGCAACATCAAGGAACCTTCCAACATTCAATAGATCGTTCATCGAAAAGGAGCATCCGAATTCTTCCAAACATAAGAATTAAAATATTTCAATTCAGAAGGGTTAAAGCACTCAATTCCACATGAAACCAACAGATCCAGTGACGTACAAACCCAACACAACACAAAGGAAAGCCAAACAGGTGCTCACGGCCAGGGGCAGCAGGGGAGCTAACAAACCCAGCACAAACGTGGGAACTACCAACAGGTGCACATAGGAACCAATAGACACAAACAAAGGGCTCTCGGGTAAGAGCAGCAAGAGGAGCCACCATACCTAAACCAACAGCCACAAGCTCACGGGTAGGAGCAGCCGNGTGCTCACGGCCAGGGGCAGCAGGGGAGCTAACAAACCCAGCACAAACGTGGGAACTACCAACAGGTGCACAAAGGAACCAATAGACACAAACAAAGGGCTCTCGGGTAAGAGCAGCAAGAGGAGCCATCAAACCCAAACCAACAGCCACAAGCTCACGGGTAGGAGCAGCCAAAGGGGGAAGCCACTAGTCCCAATACAAAGGGAACCACAAACAGGAAGACGCACGGCCAGGTGGAGCAACACAGGGCCCCAAAACAAGGCTTCTAAGAGTTTGATAATCAAACATGACCAACTGCAGGTGTCTCGAACGAGGGANGGGGGAAGCCACTAGTCCCAATACAAAGGGAACCACAAACAGGAAGACGCACGGCCAGGTGGAGCAACACAGAGCTCCAAAACAAGGCTTCTAAGAGTTTGATAATCAAACATGACCAATTGTAGGTGTCTCAAACGAGGGTGGTGCAGCGAAGAACAAAGCAAAATCTTCTAAAACAAACCTTTTCAAAAGCTCAAAAAGGACAACATTTCATCCAACATATGATTCAAATAGAGGGGCAGTAACAGGGGATAAAACCAAACCCCCAAAACAAGCTCTAAAAAGCCTCAAAAAAGCAAATGTCAGCTGTATAAATATTCAAACAGAGAAGGCAGCCACAGGGGGAATAACAACAAATAAAACAAAGCCTCAAAACCAATNAGGGGCAGTAACAGGGGATAAAACCAAACCCCCAAAACAAGCTCTAAAAAGCCTCAAAAAAGCAAATGTCAGTTGCATAAATATTCGAACAGAGAAGGCAGCCACAGGGGGAATAACAGGAAATAAAACAAAGCTTCAAAACCAACTGCTCAAAACACAAAATAGATTCTAACATGTATTCGAACAAGAACAGCAAAGGGAGCAAGACCGAGCCACCAAAAAGTTGCTAAAAAAATAATTCCAACATGTATTCGAATAGGAGCGGCAGTATAAGGGGCAAAATCGAGCCACCAAAACAAGTTCCATGGGCTTTAAAAACTAAATTTTCCATCCAACATGTATTTCAAACAAAAAGGGGGGCAGCTAGGAAATAAAACCGAGCCATCAAAACTAGTCTCAAAAGCTTTAAAAGAGTAATTTTCCATCCAACATGTATTTCGAATAGGAGAGTAACAGGGAGCAGAGAAACAAAAACGAGCTCTCAAAATAAAAATTTCCTTCAACATATATTTCGAAAAGGGTAAGTAACAGGAAACAGCGAAACACAGGCCCCCAAAACAAGGTTTCANTATTTCAAACAAAAAGGGGGGCAGCTAGGAAATAAAACCGAGCCATCAAAACTAGTCTCAAAAGCTTTAAAAACTAATTTTCCATCCAACATGTATTTCGAATAGGAGAGTAACAGGAAGCAGAGAAACAAAAACGAGCTCTCAAAATAAAAATTTCCTTCAGCATATATTTCGAAAAGGGTAAGTAATAGGAAACAGAGAAACACAGGCCCCCAAAACAAGGTTTCTAAGAGTTTGATAATCGAACATCACCAACTGCAGGTGTCTTGAACGAGGGAGGAGCAGCGAAGAACAAAGCAAAATCCTCTAAAACAAACCTTTTCAAAAGCTCAAAAAGGACAACATTTCATCCAGCATATGATTCAAATAGAGGGGCAACAACAGGGGATAGAACCAAGCCCCCAAAACAAGCTCTAAAAAGCCTAAAAAAAGCAAATGTCAGCTGCACAAATATTCTAACAGAGAAGGCAGCCACAGGGGGAATAGAAGGAAATAAAATCAAGCTTCAAAACCAGCTGCTCAAAACACAAAACAGATTTCAACATGTATTCAAACAGGAACAACAAAGGGAGCNTCAGCTGCACAAATATTCTAACAGAGAAGGCAGCCACAGGGGGAATAGAAGGAAATAAAATCAAGCTTCAAATCCAGCTGCTCAAAACACAAAACAGATTTCAACATGTATTCAAACAGGAACAACAAAGGGAGTAAGACCGAGCCACCAAAACAGCTGCTCAAAACAAAAAAATAATAATAATTCCAACATGTATTTGAATAGGAGCGGCAACAAAAAGGGCAAAATCGAGCCACCAAAACAAGTTCCAGGGGCTTTAAAAACTAAATTTTCCATCCAACATGTATTTCGAACAAAAGGGGGGGCAGTNAAGGGAGTAAGACCGAGCCACCAAAACAGCTGCTCAAAACAAAAAAATAATAATAATTCCAACATGTATTTGGATAGGAGCGGCAACAAAAAGGGCAAAACCGAGCCACCAAAACAAGTTCCAGGGGCTTTAAAAACTAAATTTTCCATCCAACATGTCTTTTGAACAAAAGGGGGGGCAGCTGGGAAATAAAACCGAGCCATCAAAACAAGTCTCAAAAGCTTTAAAAGGCTAATTCTCCATCCAACATGTATTTTGAATAGGAGAGTAATAGGGAGCAGGAAAACAAAGATTAGCTCTCAAAATAAAAATTTCCTTCAGCATACATTTCGAAAAGGGTAAGTAACAGGAAACAAAGAAATACAAATAAGGTTAGGTCTCCGCCTAGGCTGGCTTGCGACCGGGAAGAAGACCGAGTTCAGTCGGATTCAGCTTGGTCGCGAATGGGAGAAAGGGCGGACGGGGTGTGAGTGAGTTAGGGATTTAAGAAAATAAACCCCTCCCACGGCTATATAATACAAATATAACCCCCCTCCATAATATTTATGATGTTTAAATTTGCTCGATTTGCGTATCTCTTGCTCGTGCACAAAACCCTATTGAAGTGGGAGTCCTTCCTAACTAAAGTCGACGTTCGGACGCACCGGCGCAGTCCGTTTCGTCATCCGGAATCGTCCGGACGACTTTGTATACAATCGGGTCGAAAATGCGTCAAATTCAAATTTCTATGAAATTCTCGATCGTGATCGACCGTAGAGCCTCCTACGGGTGCGGGTGGCGTGAATTTCAACAATTGTGTGTGTCAACCTGTGCACTGTGGTATTCGTGAATCGTGAGTGCGCGCAGACGACACGAAGGGTTTCCTAAGGCTTTAGCTCCTATGGGTACTCGACTCGAGTTTTGTCGAGCTGGTTTTAATCGACATAACTAAGCATTGAGGATTTTAGAATCAGTCGCATGAAAGTACGAGGAGTGAAGAAATGACTCGAATTTCTAGTTGGTGTAGGTCCTAGGCTAGTCCTCTAAGAGAGACGGTAGGAACCCTAAGGCTAGATCCTAGGCTCTAAGAAGAGTAAGAGACCTCACCAAAAATGAGGTCAACAAATGGACCCCCAATAGGTGCGGTGTGCAGTACAAGCATGTCGTGCCTATTGGCGTTGACCGAAGTGATCGAGAAGAATCACCCAAAAGGATGTGAAAATATCAATGTCAAAGGACGAATTTAAGTGAAGTGAAGTGAAGTTGAGTTTCCTCTGGGGATTAACAAGAGTATTTTTTAAGCGTAGAGCTGTCAATTTGAATTTTTTTTTTATTTTTTTTATTTTTATTTTTTTTTAATTTCAAAGGTGGATTAGATTTGTTTTCCTTCTTTTTTTTATCTTTAATTTTGATTTAGTGCTGAGAAGGGAGTAGGACTGAGGCCCATCTCGAATGCTGACTGCATTAGTGCTTTAAGAATAAGATTGATGGCCTCCGAGCATTAGTGCTTCTTTACGCACGCATGTAACTAGGCAGTTGTGAAGCAGCTCGCACTTTAAGAATAAGACTGATACGTGAGGGTGCACTTTAAAATCACTACAATTAAGATAGTTTGATCAAGTAGATTTACTCGCATTTCTCTTGCCCACAAGTATGCAGCCCTTAGACCTTCGCTTTGGAACTAAACAAATTAAGAGGTTGATTTCACATTTGTTTATTCCTCCCTTATCCGGTAGATATAATTTGATATTTTCCATTATTTTATTTTTCTACTACTAGAATGCTTTCATTTGCATTATAGGTTGCTGAAAAANCCCCCCCCTCCCCACACACACCTTCCCTTCAATACTAAATCAGCTTAGTAAGGAGAAAAGCGAGAAGACCGCAACCTTCAACTTACATGTTTAGAAATAATAAAAGCAGGAGAAGGCTTGCTCATGTATAGGACTAAAACATGCCTTACATAAATTACACCTCCACTAACAGCATGAAGCGTACCAACTAAAGCCAACAGAAAGTGTTAACAACTTCAGCCAGCTAAAGGTCCAACAACCAACAACGATTCAAGCATGATTTATCAACCGAAACTATTAAACTCTCACATGCATGTATTCTCTGTCGAGTAAAGAAGAAAACAACACAACTTCTGTTGAGCAGAGGAGGGAGCAGAGAAGAAGAAAAATACCTGGCCTGAAATCACTTTCAAAACCCCAAATCCAGAGACTTTCAGCCGAGAAGAAATTTTGGCAGAGTTTCCCCACACTTTAAGTTTCGTAACCTCCACACGGAACACCCTCGTAGGGTCTTATAGGCGCAAGAAAAAAAGGAAGAGGGGCTCGCGGGATTCAACTAGACGAAGCAACATCCCCAGCCGAAAGAAAACACACAACAACCGAGGCCACAAAGGAAGGAACCATCGGGAAGGAGGAGAGTTTCCCCATTCGTGACCCAGGGAACAAATGAGCATGGTCAACTTACCTCAGCGAGGATCGAAGGATCACGAAGGCCCTCCTCGCCCTACGAGATGAGGCATGCAATGCTTCAGGAAGAGGTATCTCGGGCAGAGGATGTCGAACGAGGAGTCAAAGGCAAGGTTAGGGCTCCGCCTAGGCTGGCTCGCGACCGGGAAGAAGAGTGAGTTCAGTCGAATTCAGCTTGGTCGCGAATGGGAGAAAGGGCGGACGGGGTGTGAGTGAGTTAGGGATTTAAGAAAATAAACCCCTCCCACAGCAATATAATACAAATATAACCCCTCCATAATATTTATGATGTTTAAATTTGCTCGATTTGCGCATCTCTCACTCGTGCACAAAACCCTATTGAAGTGGGAGTCTTTCCTAACTAAAGTTGACGTTCGGACGCACCGGCGCAGTCCGTTTCGTCATCCGGAATCGTCCGGATGACTTTGTCTATAATCGGGTCGAAAATGCATTAAATTCAAATTTCTATGAAATTCTCGATCGTGATCGACCGTAGAGCCTCCTACGGGTGCGGGTGGCGTGAATTTCAACAATTGTGTGTGTCGACGTGTGCACTGTGGTATTCGTGAATCGTGAGTGTGCGCAGACGACACGAAGGGTTTCCTAAGGCTTTGGCTCCTATGGGTACTCGACTCGAGTTTTTTCGGGCTGGTTTTAATCGACATAACTAAGCGTTGAGGATTTTAGAATCACTCGCATGAAACTACGAGGAGTGAAGAAATGACTCGAATTTCTAGTTGGTGTAGGTCCCAGGCTAGTCCTCTATGAGAGACGGTAGGAACCCTAAGGCTAGATCCTAGGCTCTAAGAAGAGTAAGAGACCTCACCAAAAATGAGGTCAACAAATGGACCCCCAATAGGTGCGGTGTGCAGTACAAGCATGTCGTGCCTATTGGCGTTGACTGAAGTGATCGAGAAGAATCACCCAAAAAGATGTGAAAATATCAATGTCAAAGGACGAATTTAAGTGAAGTGAAGTGAAGTTGAGTTTCCTCTGGGGATTAACAAGAGTATTTTTTAAGCTTAGAGCTGTCAATTTGAGTTTTTTTTATTTTTTTTATTTTTANCTTAAAATATTGAAGGCTGTTTTTTTCTTTTATTACTTTTATATCTTGGCGCAAAGAGTGAAAATGGTTAGATGAATAGTGCAAACTAAATACTTTTAAATCACAAATCCCCTTTGTCAAGGAATATGGTAGATGGGTAATTGGAGGTGCGTTCCCCAAAAGAGATTAAGGAGGTGGTGGTTTAGCTACCAGAGATAAAAGCCTCGAAGTAATGGAAGGGGTATAACTTTCAGGAAACAAGCAGGCATTGAGGTAGTAGGAGAAGATGGGGAACTAATAAAGGGATTAGCCATAGCCCTAGACCAAGTCAATGCCGGAGAAGGGGAGCCATATTACGGAGCAAGTGGAGAGAGAGATTTCAAGCGTTGTCCAAAGGGTAAGAGAACAAGAATAGCAAGGATTTCGAGTGAAGAAATGAGAAAGTTACTGGAATGGGAATAGATTGATTCATAGGAGAAAGAAAGGTCATAGCCAAAGCCCTATTTAAGTGAGACATGCTAAAAAGAGGTAGCCCCATGCCGCTTTGTGCAAGGGTGGGGCAAGCTCTAAGTGAGCAACCCATGAGTGTAGATTGGCCAGTGCAAAGCAGTAAGGGCATTGTAAGCGCAACTTATGATTGTTGGGGTCATGTTCAGATGAGAGGAAAACCTGCTAGAGCAGATTAACTGGAGAGGAGCAGAACACGTTGTCGGCCGTTTTATCGTCCACTTCACTTTCGTAGTTTGGAAACGGTGATGATTTTGTGATTTTGAAAATAATTTAAATATAAATATAACTTTTTTAAAGAAGTAACGTTTTTAATTTTTAAAATAAGTGAGACCAAACGAGTCTCACGTTTTAAATAGCTTAGATGATTTAACACAATACTACAAGCAATACACTTATCCCGAAGAATAAATATATTACTTTGTAATAGGGATTCAATCATCTAGACTAAATAATTTGTGACATCCGTTTGGTCCGCGAAATATTTTTATAAAAAGGCCAACAAGTTCCCCTATCTAACATAAAAATTAGATA
>JXCR01030973.1:0-10719 GCA_002079205.1 Phalaenopsis hybrid cultivar | reverse complement strand
GTACCGTACGGTAATCTCGGAATCCTAAAACGTTAGGACTTATAATTGTACAACAGAGTTGTACAAAAAGCCTAAAGAGTGATCCTATGGGTTGTTTAAACTAAAGAAAGTGTTAGGTGATGTGAATGTGTTTTGCTGCTGCAGATTCATCATGAAGTTATCCCTTGCCGCGCTGCCTACGATGTTTGCTCCGAGCCTCTCGTAGTAGCACCTCCTAGTTTAGTTTTAGTTTTGAACATGCTCTTAACCACTAGGTTATTCTAAACTAAGGCATAACATATCAAAATAACTAAGCATGCAGTATGAAAGAACAATAACAATGTACTGTATGGTAAAGAGAACAGACAATATAACATGCTGAAAGAAGAGCATTACGTGCTGCAGAGAGTAGTATAACACGTTATACGGGAAGAGCAGTAGCAGACAGAAATAGAACAACTATAACATGCTGTACAGAAAAAACAGTAGCAGGTAGAAACAAAACAAGTATAACATGCTGTACAGAAAGAACAGTAGCAGGTAGAAATAAGACAAGTGTAACATGCTGTATAAGAAGAGCAGCNACTCTTTAACATTTTTGGCAGCTAATGGGCTGTTTGGGAACCTTTTTTTTTTCTTTTATATATGCTTTTAATCGAAGGAAAACATGTTTGATACGCTATAATATGTATAGTTATTTTTAAAACACTCAAAATAACTTTTAGATGTTTTGAGTGTTTTAAAAATACATGTATAATATAAAAACTTACAAAAAAATGCACTAAATAATTTATAAAAAAAAAATCAAAAGTAAAATCAAAAAGATANTAGGGGACATCACAGATCCAGGAGAAACTCCGGAGATGTCCCAACTATCCTATTGTTTGGCTTTATGTCTTTGAAGTGATGATTATTTGATATTTCAATCCTGCAAATTATTTAAGACTTAGGACTTATGTTTGCACAACGTCAGACTGTGCAAATAGCCTAAAAGACAGGAGGATTTACACTGTACCGTACGGTAATCTCGAAATCCTAAAACGTTAGGACTTATAATTGTACAACAGAGTTGTACAAAATCCTAAAGAAATGATCCTATGGTTGTTTAAACTAAAGAAAGTGTTAGGTGATGTGAATGTGTTTTGCTGCTGCAGATTCATCATGAAGTTATCCCTTGCCGCGCTGCCTNATCCGTGGAAAACAGTGGTGAGGCCGGGGTGGCTGACGGTTGAACATTAGGTAAGTGGCTAGGTGATGGCCGGCTGGAAGTAGGGAGGAGGCTGGTGACCGACGACTGGAAAGGAGGAAAGGGAGGTGACATCCGGNACAAATATTATTTCTCAAGACAAATAAGGTTATAATAAAGACTCAAACGACACCAAGGAACACAACAAACATCAATATCTGGCCAGGGCCCTGTAGGAATATCCGTGGAAAACAATGGTGAGGCCGGGGTGGTTGACGGTTGAACATTAGGTAAGTGTCTAGGTGATGGCCGGCTGGAAGTAGGGAGGAGGCTGGTGACCGACGACTAGAAAGGAGGAAAGGGAGGTGGCATCCGACAGTTGGATATCAGGGAGAAAGGGGAGGTGGCCTACAACATGAATCTGGGAAGGGTGCAGGTGACTTGCGATTGGGTTCTGGGAAAGAGAAGGGGAAGGTCATCGGCTGGAAGCAAAGGGATGGGAAGGAATCCAAGGTGGACAGATTTATTAAGGAAGAGGGATGTGGAGAAAGTTGTGGGGATAGTCACCACCTCAGAAGAGGATACAGTCGGTGCACCACTTGTCCTTGGATGTAGCCCTAGGAAGGGAAAATGCTTGGAGACAGAATATCTAAAATCAAAACAAAAAATAAATCCTAACTCGGCAAGTAATATATTTATAATTAATAAAGTAAATAAGGGAAATAGGCAGCAATCACGCCCATTAGGTGGCCAGCCGGTCCAACCTCCATATTGGACTGGCACTCCACTTGCTGAACTGCCTCATTCAGCCTAAGCCGCTTGTTTGTCTCCCGGGGTTGTGGAGCTTCGACTTCATTCATCGAAACTTCTTGATCCTTGTAGTACGGTGTCAGGTTCGTGACATTGAATGTAGCGAAAACATTGTAGTCCCCTGACAAGTTGATCTGATGGGCGTTGTCATTCATCTTTTGAAGTATTTTGAAAGGTCTATCTGCTCTGGGTTTGCGTTTTCTGAATGCTCCTACTTGGAATCTCTCTTTCTTCAGTCGGATCCACACTAGCTCTCCTTCTTGGAAGGTCACATTTTATCCTTGTCTTGTTTGCATGTGTCTGGTATTTGTGATTTTGATTAGTGATCTCTTTTCTAACCTTCTCGTGAAGCTTATGAATCTCGTGTATCTATTCACCATCGTCCTCACTAATCTCTGATGTCGGCAGGAANTATTGAGTGTCATATTTTCATTTAATTCTAATAAATTAAGATCATTTTTTATACAATATGCCCAAGTTTTTCAAGGTCTACCTCTATCTTTCTTAACATAAGTTGAATCTAAAACATCTACTCTCCTAATCGGATCATCAGACGGTCCACGTTTAATGTAGTCAAACCATCTAAGACGACTCTCTCTAATTTTGTCTGCCACTGACCCTATCATGGATATATTCATTTCGCATTTTGTCTCTAAGTGTAAAGCCACTCATCCACCTTAGCATTCTCATCTCGGCAACACAACTTAGTTTTATGCTTCTCTATGCAACACTTAACTTAGTTTTATGCTTCTCTATTAAAGACCAATATTTAGCGTCATAGAGCATTGCAGATCTCACCACCAATCATTCCTCCACTTCAACTAACCAACCTGAATTATACTAATAACATCCTCATCTATATCAGCATCACTTTAAACAATAGACCTGAGATATCTAAAGTGTTCACACCTTTTAATATTTTGATCATCCATAGTTACAACTCTGTCACTAGAGCTACTACTACTAAAATTAGATTTCATATATTTAGTTTTAGTTCTACTTAAACGAAGGTCTTTGGGCTCCAATGTAGATCTCCATAATTTAAGTTTTTTCTGAGTTTTCAATCTAGTATTATCCACGAGAAGGATATCATCAACAAAAAACATACACCGAGGTTCATTCTCCTGTAAATGTCTAGTAAGATTATCCATAACTAAAGTAAAAAGACGGGGGCTTAAAGTCATTCCCTGATGGAATCCAATTGAAATAGGAATATATTTGGTCAATGCTCTATCGGTCGCCAAATTAGAAATTGTTGGCTGCCGGAATAGATATTCTGACCCCTGATTTTAAAAGAGGTTTAATTTAATTTATATATATAATTTGAAAAAAAGTAATATTTTTCTTTTTTTGAAATGCAAGACCGAATCGATCTCATATTTGCAATAGTTTAAATGATCGAGCACAACACCGTAAGTGATACATCTATCCAGAGGAATAGATATATTACTTACTAGTGCGATTCGAATAAACTAAAGATTTTATAACATTCGTTTTAGTTTATGAACTTTTATGTTAACCGCAAGTTCCCCTATTTAATACGAGAGATTAAATAGGGTCTTTTTTAAGCCGGGTTCTTAAGTTCCCTGTAGATGCGAGACCTTATAGTTAATTACATCTTAAATGACTGAAATCACTTAAGAAGACTCTTGATTAAGATCAGTGGTTCTTTCTTCAAGATTGCAAAGTTTAGGTTTCCAAGGATAAACGTGAGGAAATCAAAGGGAGAAAGACTCAAAATATAAATAGTTATTTTTCAGGAGTCAATGGAGTGAAAGGTAGGGGATGTCACATATCCCGGGAGAACCCTGGTAATTTCTCAACTATCCTGTGATTGGACCTTAACTCTAAGGAGAATTCCTACGCCTCGTCGTCATGGTCTCGATCGTTGCCCTCCGTCTGCTCTCTGTTTCTTGGGAAGACTACTCTAAGCTCTTAACAGATCGATCATAGGCTTAGGGTTGTGGTGTGTATAAATGTACAGTTGTTAGGTCAGTGGCTCGCTACGGGGTACCTCCTAAACCAGGTGTCCTACTGCCCTCTAACCTAAAAGTTTTCTACAAGTCCGTAGAAACAACATGAATTATAAAATGGAACATGCAACGGAACACAGTAAACAATAAATAGTAGTATTATAGGCATGAATTATGTGTATACGCAGGAAAGTGTGCTGTAGCAAAAGTAAACACTGTAAATGTAAAACAAACATGCTCACCTGATGGGACGGCGTCTCCTGTAAGGACTCGAGAAAAGGCGGCAAATGACCCAAAGTAACTCGAAAGAAACTGTAAAAAACATGAGGAAAATTCGAAGAAAATCACAACTGTTTTACAAAGATTTCAATAAAACCGTAAGAAAACATATAAAAATCCGATTTCGATAAAACCGTGAGAAAACACCCAAAAATTCGAAGAAAGAACCGTAAGCATTCGGATCGGGCTAGGCTCAGAATTAGGTATTCTCGAAGGTCTCCGAAAACAACTATCGGTCACCCGTATGTATAGAGCCCGATATTCAACTAGAAATGTGTCTTACTATACCAACTTAGGAGAGCACTCTTTAGCCCAATACCGGCGATTGATAAGTGGACAATCGAATTATATTATTTAAAATTTATATTTTTTCATGCATATAAGTTTCATGCATATAAGAAAAGTGTTATCAATTTTGGTTGTCAAAATACTTTAAAAAAACAGCTTATCTGATCTTATCGCATATGTTCTTATTATTTTTATAAAAATATGATTGTCCACAAGTCGATGGAACCGTTGGGTCGGGACCACCAACAACCTAAGAAGGCGAGGGTATCCTGCTAGTCTAGTGTCGGTGAATAATATCGTCGTCCTACATTTCACAGGGCGTCGGGATTCAGTCCCGATATTGTAGGATGGAATATTATTCCGCTCTACCACCAAATGTTTTTATCATCAAGGCCTAATACCCAAAACGATCGTCCAACTTACGACATTCATTGATTATTTCATATATAGCAAGAATTATATATGCGCGCACTTATATATCGGACATAAATGCCTAAAACCCAAACCAAGAAGCAAGGAAAGTGAATCAAAAAGCAAGAAATGAAAAAGAAGGAAGGTTAACCCACCTTCAAAATCAATTTAGGGAAGAAAAGCCAAAGCGGTAGGAGGGTTAGCCTAAAACATCCACCCGATGGGAGTTCTTAAATGAGCAATGAGATATGCACACTTCTCGATGCTAGGCAGGAACAACCCAGAAAGACACAATTTAAAAGGCTCCAAACCACAACTAAACTTTCTCCAAATACCGAAAGGATTCTCCCCCCTTTTTTTTTCTTTTACTGCAATCAACCTGGCCCAAAGGATTAGGCTCTGAACTTTCCTCCAACATTTAATAGATCGTTCATCGAAAAGGGGCATTCGAATTCTTCCAAGCATAAGGATTAAAGCATTCCATTTCACCAACATTAAAGCATTCATGAGGTATGAGTCCAACGCAACATCAAGGAACCTTCCAACATTCAATAGATCGTTCATCGAAAAGGAGCATCTGAATTCTTCCAAACATAAGGATTAAAATATTTCAATTCAGAAGGGTTAAAGCACTCAATTCCACATGAAACCAACAGATCCAGTGACGTACAAACCCAACACAACACAAAGGAAAGCCAAACAGGTGCGCATGGCCAGGGGCAGCAGGGGAGCTAACAAACCCAGCACAAACGTGGGAACTACCAACAGGTGCACATAGGAACCAATAGACACAAACAAAGGGCTCTCGGGTAAGAGCAGCAAGAGGAGCCACCATACCTAAACCAACAGCCACAAGCTCACGGGTAGGAGCAGCCGAAGGGGGAAGCCACTAGTCCCAATACAAAGGGAACCACAAACAGGAAGACGCACGGCCAGGTGGAGCAACACAGAGCTCCAAAACAAGGCTTCTAAGAGTTTGATAATCAAACATGACCAATTGTAGGTGTCTCAAACGAGGGTGGTGCAGCGAAGAACAAAGCAAAATCTTCTAAAACAAACCTTTTCAAAAGCTCAAAAAGGACAACATTTCATCCAACATATGATTCAAATAGAGGGGCAGTAACAGGGGATAAAACCAAACCCCCAAAACAAGCTCTAAAAAGCCTCAAAAAAGCAAATGTCAGCTGTATAAATATTCAAACAGAGAAGGCAGCCACAGGGGGAATAACAACAAATAAAACAAAGCCTCAAAACCAATTGCTCAAAACACAAAATAGATTCTAACATGTATTCGAACAAGAACAGCAAAGGGAGCAAGACCGAGCCACCAAAAAGTTGCTAAAAAAATAATTCCAACATGTATTCGAATAGGAGCGGCAGTATAAGGGGCAAAATCGAGCCACCAAAACAAGTTCCATGGGCTTTAAAAACTAAATTTTCCATCCAACATGTATTTCAAACAAAAAGGGGGGCAGCTAGGAAATAAAACCGAGCCATCAAAACTAGTCTCAAAAGCTTTAAAAACTAATTTTCCATCCAACATGTATTTCGAATAGGAGAGTAACAGGAAGCAGAGAAACAAAAACGAGCTCTCAAAATAAAAATTTCCTTCAGCATATATTTCGAAAAGGGTAAGTAATAGGAAACAGAGAAACACAGGCCCCCAAAACAAGGTTTCTAAGAGTTTGATAATCGAACATCACCAACTGCAGGTGTCTTGAACGAGGGAGGAGCAGCGAAGAACAAAGCAAAATCCTCTAAAACAAACCTTTTCAAAAGCTCAAAAAGGACAACATTTCATCCAGCATATGATTCAAATAGAGGGGCAACAACAGGGGATAGAACCAAGCCCCCAAAACAAGCTCTAAAAAGCCTAAAAAAAGCAAATGTCAGCTGCACAAATATTCTAACAGAGAAGGCAGCCACAGGGGGAATAGAAGGAAATAAAATCAAGCTTCAAAACCAGCTGCTCAAAACACAAAACAGATTTCAACATGTATTCAAACAGGAACAACAAAGGGAGCAAGACCGAGCCACCAAAACAGCTGCTCAAAACAAAAAAATAATAATAATTCCAACATGTATTTGAATAGGAGCGGCAACAAAAAGGGCAAAACCGAGCCACCAAAACAAGTTCCAGGGGCTTTAAAAACTAAATTTTCCATCCAACATGTATTTCGAACAAAAGGGGGGGCAGTTGGGAAATAAAACCGAGCCATCAAAACAAGTCTCAAAAGCTTTAAAAGGCTAATTCTCCATCCAACATGTATTTTGAATAGGAGAGTAATAGGGAGCAGGAAAACAAAGATTAGCTCTCAAAATAAAAATTTCCTTCAGCATACATTTCGAAAAGGGTAAGTAACAGGAAACAAAGAAATACAAATAAGGTTAGGTCTCCGCCTAGGCTGGCTTGCGACCGGGAAGAAGACCGAGTTCAGTCGGATTCAGCTTGGTCGCGAATGGGAGAAAGGGCGGACGGGGTGTGAGTGAGTTAGGGATTTAAGAAAATAAACCCCTCCCACGGCTATATAATACAAATATAACCCCCCTCCATAATATTTATGATGTTTAAATTTGCTCGATTTGCGTATCTCTTGCTCGTGCACAAAACCCTATTGAAGTGGGAGTCCTTCCTAACTAAAGTCGACGTTCGGACGCACCGGCGCAGTCCGTTTCGTCATCCGGAATCGTCCGGACGACTTTGTATACAATCGGGTCGAAAATGCGTCAAATTCAAATTTCTATGAAATTCTCGATCGTGATCGACCGTAGAGCCTCCTACGGGTGCGGGTGGCGTGAATTTCAACAATTGTGTGTGTCAACCTGTGCACTGTGGTATTCGTGAATCGTGAGTGCGCGCAGACGACACGAAGGGTTTCCTAAGGCTTTAGCTCCTATGGGTACTCGACTCGAGTTTTGTCGAGCTGGTTTTAATCGACATAACTAAGCATTGAGGATTTTAGAATCAGTCGCATGAAAGTACGAGGAGTGAAGAAATGACTCGAATTTCTAGTTGGTGTAGGTCCTAGGCTAGTCCTCTAAGAGAGACGGTAGGAACCCTAAGGCTAGATCCTAGGCTCTAAGAAGAGTAAGAGACCTCACCAAAAATGAGGTCAACAAATGGACCCCCAATAGGTGCGGTGTGCAGTACAAGCATGTCGTGCCTATTGGCGTTGACCGAAGTGATCGAGAAGAATCACCCAAAAGGATGTGAAAATATCAATGTCAAAGGACGAATTTAAGTGAAGTGAAGTGAAGTTGAGTTTCCTCTGGGGATTAACAAGAGTATTTTTTAAGCGTAGAGCTGTCAATTTGAATTTTTTTTTTATTTTTTTTATTTTTATTTTTTTTTAATTTCAAAGGTGGATTAGATTTGTTTTCCTTCTTTTTTTTATCTTTAATTTTGATTTAGTGCTGAGAAGGGAGTAGGACTGAGGCCCATCTCGAATGCTGACTGCATTAGTGCTTTAAGAATAAGATTGATGGCCTCCGAGCATTAGTGCTTCTTTACGCACGCATGTAACTAGGCAGTTGTGAAGCAGCTCGCACTTTAAGAATAAGACTGATACGTGAGGGTGCACTTTAAAATCACTACAATTAAGATAGTTTGATCAAGTAGATTTACTCGCATTTCTCTTGCCCACAAGTATGCAGCCCTTAGACCTTCGCTTTGGAACTAAACAAATTAAGAGGTTGATTTCACATTTGTTTATTCCTCCCTTATCCGGTAGATATAATTTGATATTTTCCATTATTTTATTTTTCTACTACCAGAATGCTTCATTTGCATTATAGGTTGCTGAAAAATGAGGCCCATCCCGAATGTTGATTGCATTAGTGCTTTAAGAATAAGACTGATGGCCTCCGAGCATTAGTGCTTCTTTACGCAAGCATGTAACTAGGCAGTTGTGAAGCAGCTCACACTTTAAGAATAAGACTGATGTGTGAGGGTGCACTTTAAGATCACTACAATTAAGATAGTTTGATCAAGTGGATTTACTCGCATTTCTCTTGCCCACAAGTATGCAGCCCTTAGACCTTCGCTTTGGAACAAAACAAATTAAGAGGTTGATTTCACATTTGTTTATTCCTCCCTTATCCGGTAGATATAGTTTGATATTTTCCATTATTTTATTTTTCTACAACTAGAATGCTTTCATTTGCATTATAGGTTGCTGAAAAATGTGGAAGTTAAGAGCAAGTTCCCCTTAAAATATTGAAGGCTGTTTTTTTCTTTTATTACTTTTATATCTTGGCGCAAAGAGTGAAAATGGTTAGATGAATAGTGCAAACTAAATACTTTTAAATCACAAATCCCCTTTGTCAAGGAATATGGTAGATGGGTAATTGGAGGTGCGGTCCCCAAAAGAGATTAAGGAGGTGGTGGTTTAGCTACCAGAGATAAAAGCCTCGAAGTAATGGAAGGGGTATAACTTTCAGGAAACAAGCAGGCATTGAGGTAGTAGGAGAAGATGGGGAACTAATAAAGGGATTAGCCATAGCCCTAGACCAAGTCAATGCCGGGGAAGGGGAGCCATATTACGGAGCAAGTGGAGAGAGAGATTTCAAGCGTTGTCCAAAGGGTAAGAGAACAAGAATAGCAAGGATTTGGAGTGAAGAAATGAGAAAGTTACTGGAATGAGAATAGATTGATTCACAGGAGAAAGAAAGGTCATAGCCAAAGCCCTATTTAAGTGAGACATGCTAAAAAGAGGTAGCCCCATGCCGCTTTGTGCAAGGGTGGGGCAAGCTCTAAGTGAGCAACCCATGAGTGTAGATTGGCCAGTGCAAAGCAGTAAGGGCATTGTAAGCGCAACCATGATTGTTGGGGTCATGTTCAGATGAGAGGAATACCTGCTAGAGCAGATTAACTGGAGAGGAGCAGAACACGTGTGCGCACAAGCATGACAACCAGGTGAGTTGGGCGCGACATGATCACATAAATCTTTATACATTTTTTTAGTTTCTTTATTTTAGAGTGGTATTAATAATAATTATTATGTCATCTACTGATAACATACACCATTATTTCTTATCATGAATAACTTCTGTAAGCATTTCAAATGACCAAGACTCAAAGTGACTTGCTGAATCTTGGCATTAGATAACTTATGATGATTGGAAACTATCGAGGGCTCCTACTTTTAATTTTAATCATAGCTTTTTTACATTCTACCCTTTGACACCTCTATTTCGCTTTGTTGTTCAATAAAATTCAATTGTCTTGTTACTTGATTATATGCTTTTTCTAGATAAGAAGTAATCATCTCTAAATCCCTTCATTTTTCTCTAGCTTTTCCATTAATTGCGAAAGCACAAAATTATCCTTCAAAATATATCTTCCTGCGATAAACAAATTAATTCTTTCCAGCATACGCAAATGGATTTTATAACATGCGTGGTTCTTAAAAATCCAATATGAAACATGTCTTGACCTGAAATATGTTACTCATGATTGATTCTCAATGTCCTTGAAATTCAGGAACTACTGGACATTAGACAAAAGCAACCAACTGGAGCAGAGCTCGTTAATCAGATAAGAAGACAAGCAAATGATGTATGCCCTAATGGCTTTTTATCTAGTTTTATAAAGTTTATACAGCTTTAGATTGAAAGTTTTTCCTTACTAATAAATCATTGTTTCTTTAATTTTTAAAACTATCTTAAGTTTCATTATCTGTAGATTTTGTTTTGCACTTATTAATACCATATTCCTAGATTTTGTTGTCTTATTTACTTTTCTTTTAATGAATCTTTGTTTTGATGACATCATATGATGTGTAATAGTGTTTT
>JXCR01030966.1:0-12111 GCA_002079205.1 Phalaenopsis hybrid cultivar | reverse complement strand
GGATCAATATTTACTCCATATGATTCTGTATTAATTATGAAAATCTTAATAAAGCATAATCAAAGTATGATGCCTTGATATATGCTTTTGTAGCTTTCTTATCACTGAGAAACCAATATAAATGAAAATTTAACACAATAAAAATAAATGTTTAAGAGAGAGAGCAGTTTAAATGAATTAAATGAAGATTGAACATATGGTCTATAATATTAGGGGGTCTAATATTAAAAATTAAAAATTAATATTATTAGAAGAAAATGATACCTAGGTGTAATGAACTTACGTATTTTGAATCCATTGTACAAAATAATGGAAATAAAGACGAGTATTTAATTTATATAGTTAAGGTCCAATGGATAAAATATAAGTGCCTTGGAAATGGCATCGACCTCAAAAGCATGTGAAGCACTATAACCGAAAATTTCCTTGCTCGAACAACCAGACAAGTCCCTTTTCATCATCAACATCATTTAACACATCATAAAAAACAATGAATAACAATAAATGATTTGCTCAATATGATAAATACAAATCATCCCTTCGAAAAAAAAAAGAGAAATAATGGTGCAAAGCAAATATAAATTCTTATGAAACCACGCTTTCAGATTTCAGCTCAAAGTTGAACATTATTGTTGTAATTTAAACTTTTACGCATAAACGTTTTAGTTTTCCTTTGCTACATATGTTTTAAACTTCTATGCATAAAATTTTCGGTATATTTAAACTTAAACGCATAAACGTGTTTGAATAAAGGAAAAATAAAACTAGGGCAAAAATGATCAAACATATTTTCAATTAAAAAATTTTAAACATACGTTTGAGAATCAACCACTATTCATTTGTTATAACAATATGTAGTAAGAGCAAACCCAATATTCTCATTTCCTATGAAAACTCTACCCCCCAAGAGGCCTTTCCTCATGAGCCATTGCAACCCTCAATCAAAATTCTAAAACATATTCATATGTCATACAAATAGAACCCAAACATTCATTGTTAAATATGTCCACGAGAAATAAAGATGGAGGCCAATTTGAGCATGATACAATATATTTCTGACTTAAAAAATGTCATTTTTTTAAAAAAATTATTGACGATGCATCAGAATCCAGTAGCATATTCAAATAACATAAGATTATACTACAATGCCTGCGACCAAAGAGCCCAATAACGAGCAATTTCTATCACAGTGGCACTTTTGAAACTTTCCAAGTACTCGTTCTGTGAATTTTGTTTCGCTTATAGATTTTGGAAAAATAACACCTTTGTTAAGATAAAGGAGAATGAATCATGAAGTAATCTCAGGGAAGTCATAAATATAAGCATAAGATTTATTTGATTCGGTGAATCCAGAAGGAAACCTTGAAGCTGAAAAAATATCAAGATCGTGTGAAAATATTTTACCACTAGCTGACATTAGAAGCTAGATGAAGAACCTCGAGAAGGGCGAAGGCGAAGGAGAAGGGGACGCATCGTCGAGCAAAGGCTGAAGAAGAATGGCGCGGTGTCGGGAGCGAAGGATGGAGAGGCGTCAGGGACCTAAGGCCGACGAGGCGACGACGGGCGGAAGCGAGCGTCAGGTGAAGAGGGAGAGTTTCGCGATATGGACGGGTAGCGAGGAGAGGTTGTTCTCATGTTTTTAAAATGAGACGGATGGCAAGAAGAGGCAGTTCTTGTGCTTTTAAAACAGTGGAAAACACGTTTTTACTGTTACAAAACCTTAAAAATAGTAGTGTTGTTATAAAACATAAAAAATAGACAACCAAACAATTTTTTTAATTTATTTCCTCTTTTTTGTGTTTAAAAACAAAAAACAAGAAACAAAAATTAATCTCAAAAAGCCCCTAATCAAATAAAAAACATGTTATCGTTAAAAAAAAATAAAAAATAAAAAATAGATATGATCCCAGACAACCCCTTAGTTGTTCTTAAAAATACTAAAAAAAAAAAATTGTTTTGAGTCTTTTAAAAACAAGCTAATGTACTTTTAAAATAAGAAATAAAACAACAACAAAACCTTTATACCACTAAGTGGGGTCGGTTACATGAACATTTTCCTCCATTGCATTCTATTTAGTGTCATATTTTCAATTAATTCTAATAAATTTAGATCATTTTTTTATACATTATGCCCAAGTCACACGAGGTCCACCTCTGCCTTTCTTAACATAAGTCGAATCTAAGACATCTAGTCTTCTAATCGGATCATCAGATGATCAATGTTTAATGTGAACAAAGCATCTATGACGACTCTCTCTTGCCTGTCACTGGAGCTACACCAACCCTATCACGTATATATTCGTTTCGCATTTTGTCTCTAAGTGTAAAGTCACTCATCCACCTAATCATTCTAATCTCGACAACACTTAGCTTCATGCTTCTCTTTTAAATGCCAACATTCAGAGCCATAGAGCATAACATTTCTCACCACCTCCTTATAAAATTTTTCTTTCAGTCTAAGTGATACTTTTCTATCACACAATAGGCCCGAAGCATTTCTCCAGTTCAACCAACTTGAATTCTACTAATAACATCCCCATCAATATCACCTTTGAACAATAGACCCAAGACATTTAAAGCGTTCACACCTTTTAATAATTTGATCACCAATAGTTAAACTTCTGTCACTAGAGCTACTATTACTTCTACTCAAATGAGCCTTTAAACTCCAAGGTAGATCTACAAAATTCAAGTTTTTCTTGAGTTTTTTCTCTTGTCTAATCCACAAGAAGGATATCATCAGCAAAAAGCATATGTACATCCTCCTGTACCAGTAAGACCATCCATAACTAAAGCAAAAAGATATGGGCTTAAAGCTGATCCCTGATGTAAACCAACAAAAATAGAAAAATATTTGGTCAATCCTCCTTCTCTTCGAACACAAGTAACAATTCTTGTACACTTATTTTTAACGACTTGAATATAAATCATATCAATAACTTTCTTCTCTAAAGCTCTCCAAAGGATATCTCTTGAAGCTTTATCATAAGCTTTTTCTAAATCAATAAAAATCATATGTAGATCCTCCTTATTATCTTTGAACTCCTCCATCAAACCTCCCAATAAATGTATAGCTTCCATGGTAGACCTGCCAAGCATAAATCCAAATTGATTATGAGAAATCTATGTAATACGTCTTAACCTATGTTCAATAACATTCTCCTAAAGTATGACAAATCAACTTAATTCTTTTATAATTGACACACTCTTGTGCATCCCATTTATTCTTAAAAATGGGGACCAAAATACTCTTCCTCCACCCCTCAGGCATCTTTTTAGTTTTTAAGATAATATTAAAGAGTTTAGGAAGCCAAGAAACTCCCAAATCTCCTAAATATTTCCATACTTCAATTGGGATATTACTAGGTCCTACAGATTTTCCACCCTTTGTTTTATTTAAAGCCTCCTCAGCTTCTTTTTTTTTACTAATGTGATGGTAAAAATAAAATATTTTATTATTATTAATGATATTTAGATCACTAAGGTCAATTGTATTTTTCTGAAACTTCATTAAAAAGTTTATCAACATAACTCGCCAGCCTATTTTGAATATCTTTTTTAAGAAAATCATTTTTTGATTTTTCATCTTTAATACAATTTTACTTGAGTTAAATCTTTACTTTTATTTTCTCTTTGTTTGGCTAATTTACATATTAAAAAGTTCATTCAATAAAAAGTTTATTCATTTAAAAGTTTATCAAAATAACTCACCAACCTATTTTGAATATTTTTTTTAAGAAAATCATTTTTTGATTTTTCATCTTTAATATAATCTTACTTCGGTTAAATTTTTACTTTTCTTTTCTCATTGTTTGGCTAATTTATACATATATTTTTCACCATCCTTAGTATCTAATATATTATAAAGATCACTAAAAGTAAAATTTTTAGCATCACAGATTGTTCTCTTAGACTCTCTACGGGACGTTTAATATTTTTCAAGTTCCCTAAGCATTTACATTTAAACTAATTTTTATACCATACCTTCTTATATTTTATCTTTTTTTGCACATTATTATTCCACCACTAACTAATTTTTTATAGAAATTTTTTCTTTTGATTCTCCAAGTACAACTTTTATCACTTGTTTAATAGTTTTTTTACATTATCCCACATAAAATTTGCTTCTTCATGAACATCTTAAATTTTGAAATCTTGAATTTTACTTATAAAAATAATTATATTTGTGTTTTTTAGGCACTCCCATCTAATTCTACGATGATGATTCATAGTATTTTTTATTTTACTGCTCTTCATCTTAAAACTAGAACTAACAATCGATGTTGAGTACTTAAATCCTCACTTGGAATGACCTTACAATATTTACATTCTCAACAATCTCTTCTTTTCATAAGAAAATAATAAATTTGTGTTTTATTAGATCAATTCTTATAAGTAATAATATGTTGAATAAAGTATTAGCAATAACAAAATCATAAGCTAAAACAAAATCTAATATAGCTCTACTTTCTTCATTAATCACTCCAAAACCGCAGCCACCATGAATATTTCTAAAATCTTTTGCCACCTACTGACATGATCATTTAAATCTCCTCCAATAAAAATTTTTTCTTCAAGAGGTATCATTGGTATTAAGTCTTTTAAGTCATTCCAGAATTTATCTTTAGAACCTATATCTGAACCTACTTGATAAACACTTATAATATTAAAAATCTTAGTATTAAAATAAACTTAAGGGATATAACTTTATCTCCAATTTTATTAATTTTTACAACATTATCTTTTAAACTCTTATTTATAATAACATCTACCCCATTTCTAGTGCGATTTTTACCTGAATACCAAAGTTTAAAACCTAATTTATCAATCTCCTTAGCATTTTCTCCAACCCATTTAGTTTCTTGAATACATAAGATATTTATTTTTGTTTAAATCATAATATCGACTAATTCCATTAATTTACCAATAATAGTACCCATATTCCAAGATTCACTCCTAATATTAGTTTCATGGATTAACTTCTTTACCCGAATAAAAAATAAAACAAGCAAAAAAATGCACTACATAAATATGTTTGTAAAATAAAAGCACAAAGAAAAAAACAAAAGTAATCCCAAACAAACCCTTGGCAATTAGATACCACTTCCTTATGGTGTTAATTGAGCAAATATCTGAGGTTTTTTGGGTTACCATGTAATGGCTCCGATCTTTTTTCAAGGAATGATTTTGCCACTCTCAATCTTAAAATTAATCGAATTTACATAAATATCATCAATACAAAATATTAACTAAAGAAGTGACCTTAAATTGAATGAATAAACACGTCTTTAACATGTAAAAAAAATCAAAATGAATTTTAATAAAAAATAGTAACAATGATGGAGTGTAGGCAAAACTATGTATAAATGATTCAAAGTAATTGTACTCGATAATACTATGAGAAAATAAATCAAAATTTGCTATAAACAATTTGTTAATGTAAAGACAAAGGGATAGGTTTGTGATTTACTAAAGTAGAAAGTCAATTTAAGAGAACTTATGTATCAAAATCCACCGAAAGACACAATTACAAGCCATAGTTGAAATTTTCCACACATCCTTGAGGGGTTTTTGTTTGGTTGGAAGAATTTGAGGTGTATTATAATTCCTTTTTAGGTGTTTTACAAAATTAAGTATTTGATACGAAGAATTAAAAATACAATGAAAAATAGTAATGCATTAAAATTTACAACTTAGATCATTTTGGCTGAATTTAGAATTTGGTATGTATATCGTTCATTAATATAAAATGTTATTGGTCACTCCGCCGCCCAGCACCACCTCCATTGTCTTCGCCCACCGCCACCAGTTGCAACCTTTGATTGCCTCCGCTTGTCGTCGCCAGCCACCAGTTTACCGGCACCAATCGCTACCACCCACCACAACCAATTTCCATCTAAGGTTCTTGCTAGTTGCTGCAATTGGTCATCAACATCAATTGTCGGTCGCCACAGACGGAGGCCCACCTACCACTAGCCACCCATCACCTTCAATCACTTCTGCCTCCATTTTAGTTGCCCGCCACCCGCCATTCGTCATCGCAGCCCGTTGCTGAGTGTTGCAGCCCACCATCCGCTGCATCCCGTCGCTGGTCCCTTCAATCAGTCATCGGTTGTTGCAATCAATCGTTGGTCGCCATTGTTTGTCGCCTGTCACCAACCCTACCACCGGCATCAATCGCAAGACAGTTGTGGGACACCACTCACCACCAGCTCCGATCGTTACAGCCTATCATCGACATCAATGGTCGGTGGCCGCTACTGAATGTCGTCCGCCACCCACCAATAATATCTTATATTTTTTGAAATATATTATTTTCAGTCTACTTCGAACCAAATAAAAAGTTATACAATCTCTTTATTTTACAGTTAATCAAACAACTCTAAAGTATTTCAAATATAAGATATTTTTTTATTACATTCATTTTACATTGCATTACTTATTCAACAAATCACACAACCCTTAATCCAAACTAATTTTGGCAATAGCAATTTCTAACATCAATCTTCAAAAAATATTTAAATTGACTAAATCCAATGTATCATTCAAGAAAAAAAAAATCTATAATGAGAAGAGATTTTGATCAAAATGCTACTTACAGCTTACATCACAATCAATCTTTCTATATCTATCCTTCTAAAAAGTAAAGAAGACAATAATTTTGCAAATACAGGCTTTCTCCCAATGAACTTTCATTTACACAATGATTTATACTTAGTAGGATACAAGCAATAATGAGATAGCTATGATAAGGCAACAACAAAGGACAGATCTATAGAAATTGAATATTGTGTAAAGGTGAATAATATAATCACTAGGAGTTGATTTCCCCTCTTATGGAAGTAATATCACAATGAGATCAAACTCATTGCCAGCCATAAGAATCTCTACAGGCAACAACATCTAAACCAATATCTTAATTAAAAGGTTGGCTGACATTCTCCTTGCAAAAGGCATTGGATGTTTGTTCAACAGGTTTTAATGGGATCAAATTTAATAATAACCTTCTTATGTTTCAAGACATAAGTCTGTATCTAGAATATAATGTATAGCATCCATACTGCATCCTAACGAAACTTCAGCAACAACAACGGTTAGTATGTCATAACAAATCATCTTAGAAATATTACACAAATGAATAGGCATAACTCATAAGCATCTTTCATTTTAAGGTTAGATGTCTATTTGACTCAAAAAACAATAAAAATAAAAGTTTGCCAATCATTTGCTAAGCTGATTAAGTCGATGTATCTTTAGATAGTACATGAATAGTAGTATCACCATCAATGATTTTGCATCTCTTGTTGTTGTAAGAGAGAATGAGTGAGTGAGTGAGAGTGAGAGAGGGATAGAGTTCGAATTATAAAATGAAAATAGGTTTTTGCATTTAAATTCACCGACATGATAATTACATGTTCCAGGTATTCCTATATGCAGAAAATAGGATGTATCCATATTTACAAAAACAGGAAAAGATAGAAAATTGCAAAAAAAAAATGAAATTTAAAACAAGATAAATCCCAATAAAAGCATAATTACTGCCCATAAAATGAAAGAAGATAACCCTAAAAACATTGTGATTGTATTATTCTGTTTTTTTATAAAAATCTGAAATAAAACTATAATAAAGTAGAAATTAGAAGCCAGTGTGAACTAAATGATCACATCCGAAATGAGTCATTCATTTACAGGTTGGCAGTGTCTTGAGATCCTAGTAATGGGTTACATGCATTGCTAAAATTTACTTCTATACACCCAAAAGGAGAGAGGCATACAAGAAAAGGGATATCAGTACAGCATTCTCGCTAAAATCATGGTATTATATGGTATGATTTCATGAAGTGAGACAATGACTTCTATCCTAGAAATAATACCTTAAAATAAGATGACATTTTTTTATCTAAAAGTATCAATCATATTTCCAAAAATTTCCTATATTCACTTGATATAGCAAGTTGAGTAAGCATTAAATTTATAAAATTAACCAGCAGCTGCTTGAAGGAAAGAGATTTAAACCAAAAATAAGGTTATGGATATTGATGCAATTAATGCAGAAAATTATAGAATAAGCAGCTACACACAGCCAAAGCAATTTAAATCATTAAATTCCAAATCGTACAGCCTTAATGCAGTTCGTACACCAAGAAAAGCAAGTAAAACCATGAAAAATAGATAGTTAATCTCTTACCAATGTCTAAGATAAACACGACAAGGTAAGACATCATCCCTCCATATCTTATGGATGTTATACCTTCCATAATTCTGAAAGTAAATATCTTTATTACCTACAAATAAATAATTCGTTGGCAAAGTTACATAGCACAGCCACAATAAAGGTTGGCGATGATTCACAAGAAGCAAAGAAACAGACTAGCAGAAGATACTAATTACAAAAGAAAAATAAAGAGAAGCAGAAAGTAAAAAGACGAGTTAATTCAAAAATCTGTAACCACTTAACTGATATGAGCATAAGAAGTCCAAGTAGGATAAACCATATGAACACAAAACAATCTTATTTATTATGTAGCAACATTAAATATAAAGACAAGAACAAAACAGCTTTGGATTATCAAATATCATTTTGCTTAGGCACCAAAATCACTCAAAATTGATGGCTGTCATACTTTAAATTGCCAACTGCTAAATAGAAAACCATGGTTAAGTAAATAAGAAACAAAAGGTAAATGCATTTCTTGCATCATAAAATTTTAAGTAAGATCAATGCCCACAAGTATGATTGTAAATGAACTAAATTGATTTGAGCACTAACTTATTTAAGCTCAATTATTTATTTTTGATTGAGTTTGAATCATGATCAAGCTTTAATCAAATCTGACTATTTGTATGTGTGTTTGTGTCTGTGTGTTAAAAATAATTATAATCTACATATTAGCTATTTGCTTGGGTTTAGCATGCTTATTTAAAGTACACAGGGTGTATGAACATGGACTAAATTATCAAATAAATAACTATATCAGCTTTAGATAATAATTTAATCAGCTTTTAGCAAGCTTCTTATTGAACAACAGGTAAGTATGTTCGGGAACATAATCAAATAAGTCATTGTTTAAGTTGGTTCATTTATATGTTGAGTTTTTGCAATATTTCTCAAATTTGTTCAATTACTTCAATAAACCAATAAAAAAGAAAATCAACATAGGTGAGCTAGTTAAAAATTTAACTCAAATAAAGTGTATTAAAGATAAAAATTAAAAAGTGCTTTTATTAGAAAAAAAAATATTTAACACAGATGGGTGAGTTATTTTGATAAACTTTTCAATGAAATTTATAAAAATACAATCAACCTAAGTGATCTTAATATCGTTAATAATAATAATAAAATATTTCATTTTTACAGTCACGTTAGTAAAAAAAAATTGAGGCTTGAAAGAAAATCAAGGGTGGAAAGTCTATAGGGCCAATGATACCCCAATTGAAGTGTGAAAATATTTAGGAGATTTAGGAGTTTTGTGGCTTAATAAACTCTTTAACTATTTTAAAAACTAAAAAGATGCCTGAGGAATGGAGGAAGAGTATTTTGGTCCCCATTTTTAGAAATAAAGAAGATGCACAAGAGTGTGCAAATTATAAAGAAACTAAGCTGATTTGTCATATTTTAAAATTACGGGAGAAGGTAATTGAACATAGGTTAAGATGTATCACAAAGATTTTTATAATGAGTTTGGATTTATGTCGGGCAAGTCTATTATGGAAGTTATACATTTATTGAGAGGTTTGATGGAGAAGTGCGAAGAGAATAAGGAGGATCTACATATGATTTTTACTGATGTACAAAAATTATATGATAAGGTTCCAAGAGAAATCCTTTGGAGAATTCTAGAGAAGAAAGGTGTTGATATGACTTATATTCAAGTCATTAAAAATAGGCATGCTAGAGCTATTACTTGTGTTCGAATAGAAGAAGGATTGACCAAATACTTTGCTATTTCAGTTGAACTACATCGGGGATCAGCTTAAGCCCATATCCTTTTGTTTTAGTTATAGATGCTCTTACCAGACATTTACAGGAGGATGTACCTCGGTGTATGTTTTTCGCTGATGATATTCTTCTCATGGGTAAGACAAGAGAAAAAGCTCAAGAAAAACTTGAATGATGGAGGTCTACACTGGAGTCTAAAGGCCTTTGTTTGAGTAGAGCTAAAACTGAATATATAGAATGTAATTTTAGTAGTAGTAGCTCTAGTGACAGAGTTATAGTTATTGGTGATCATATTATTAAAAGGTGTGAACGCTTTAGATATCTCGGGTCTATTGTTCAAAGTGAGGGTGCAACAGATGGGGATGTTATTAGTAGAATTCAAGTTGGTCGGTTGAAGTGGAGGAATGCTTCAGGCGTATTGTGCGATAGAAAAGTATTGCTTAGACTGAAAGAAAAATATTCTAAGATGAAGGTGAGACCTACAATGCTCTATGACGCAGAATGTTGGCCTTTAAAAGAGAAGCATAAAAATAAGCTAAGTGTTGTTGAAATGAGAATGCTTAGGTGGATGAGTGGTTTTACACGTAGATAAGAAATGTGAAATGAATATATCCGTGTGTGGCAGAAAAAATTAGAAAGAGTCGTCTTAAATGGTTTGGTCATATTACACATCGACCATCTGATGATCTGATTATGAGAGTAGATGTTTTAGATTCGATTTATGTTAAGAAAGATAGAGGTAGACCTAGAAAGACTTGGGCATATTGTATAAAAAAATTCTTAATTTATTAAAATTAAATGAAAATATGACATTCGATAGGACGCAATGGAGAAAAATGATTCATGTAGCCAACCCCACTTAGTGGAATAAATACTTGTTCTTGTCGTTATTGTTGTTTTTGTTGTTGTTGTTGTTGTTGTACTTTAATAAACGAATAAAAACAAGTATTATATGAATAAGTGTTGAGCTTGATAGAAAGCATTAGTTCGAGATTTCCATTCTTATAAGAGAAAATTGATACCAATCAATACCTTTGCATCTGATATGAAAGTACTCCTCATCACTATAACGTGCACAAACCACCTACACCACAATGACAGAAACAACATCAATTAGACAAAAAAGAAGGAATTTTACACATACCACACAATTCTTATGTATTTACATGTCTTACACTTAAATTTTGATATTTACATTTATAATACTTTGGTGTTATAACTCAATGCATGAAAAACTGCATTTCACTTTTACAAAATTAGTAATCCTGGTATTTTTTATCTAAATTTGAGTGTATGTAAATATGAAATTTTAGGTGTTATATATGATAATAATTGTGTGCTATGTATGTAAATGCCACAAAGAATATAGAAAATTTACAATTCATTCATGGTCTCATAAGAACTTACAGCAAAGTTAGTAAAAGGGGCACCATCCAAGTCCTCTGGAACAATCTGAACAAACGAATTCAAAATGCATAATTTTTGAATTAACAAAAAAAAAAATCAATCTCAAAATCAACGTTAGAAAGCTCATACGCAAAGCAACTTACAGCTAAAAAGCGGAACTCATTCTCCCTCTCTATAAAAGAAGGGATCTTCAATAACCAAAAGGATCATACAGAGCAAATAGTCTATTAGCTGAGTTTCATTTCGTTCCATCAAGTCAATAAAGTGAACAATTTTCAGTGCACTACCTCCGATCTCTCAATCTCAAACACGGTAACAATAAGACCTTCTCCTTCCCAGGGCTCAACGCTCAAGCTTGAAACTTCCTGAAAACTTCCCCATGTCGTTCCTCAGAATGGATAACAGAACAATCTTTGCGGATAAATTGAATTGTAACCTTAGTTTCTTCTTCTGCGATACCGCGCTCGTAAAAGATGGGAGCTATATGAGCGAAAATGCGCCTAAATCCGGGAAGAAACGCCACGCGGAAGTTCTTAAGATTGGGGAAACTACTCCTTGCGCTCCTCTCTGTCGACTAGTTGCAATTAGGGTTTCACAGGGACCAAAAAAAAAAAGAAAAAAACAGAATAAACTCCAAGCAATTGCTTTTGATCACCGGAAAGAAGCGAACCAAAACCGCAGACGGAAAGGTGGCCTTCGGGCGTTAAGATAGACTCAAAATCGGCCTCGTCCCTCAGCTCCGTCAAGTTACTTGGCAATGCGGT